>JAPPVO010000059.1:64274904-64302062 GCA_030407325.1 Camellia japonica | reverse complement strand
GGATGAACCTCCTGAACCCACGGACGAGAGTTCCGCTGCAGAAAAGAGTGCTTATGATAAGTGAGGAGCCAATCGCTTAAGCCTAATGCTCATAAAGTCACATATTAGCCAGAGCATTAGGGGCTCAATCCCACCATCTGATAAGGTCAAGAACTACATGAGGGCTATTGAAGAGCAATTTGTTAGTTCTGACAAAGCATTGGCAACACTAATGAACAAACTATCAGGAATGAAGCATAACAATTCTAGGAGTGTGCGTGAGCACATTATGGAAATGAGGGACATTGCAGCTCGTCTTAAGTCCTTAGAGATTGAGATTTCTGAGTCATTCCTTGTCAATTTCATACTCAATTCTCTTCCTGTGGAATATGGAGCATTCCAAATTTCTTACAACACACAGAAGGAAAAATGGTCTATCAATGAACTTTTGACCATGTGTGTTCAAAGGAGGAGAGATTGAAGCATGGAAAAGTGGAAAGTGCTCATTTAGCAACACATAAAGGAGGGCAATGGAAAAAGGGCAAAGGTGATCAGAAATGGAAGAAGCTTGGTAAAGTGCCATTTAAAAATCATGGCAATAAGGATGCATGCTTCTTCTGCAAGAAAAAGGGTCACATGAAGAAAGACTGCCCCAAGTATAAGAAATGGCTTGAGAAGAAAGGTAATCTCATATCTCTTGTGTGTTATGAATCTAATTTTGTTAATACTCATCAATATGATTGGTGGATTGATTCGGGTTCTACAATTCACATTGCTAATACCATGCAGGGCTTCCTCAGCCTAAGGAAACCGACGGGAAGTGAACAAGGCATCTATTCGGGCAATGGGATGCGTTCGCACGTCGAAGCTGTTGGAACTTTCCGACTTGTTTTAAAAAATGGCTTTGTTTTGGATCTTGAAAACGCATTTTACATTCCATCTTTTTCAAAAAACTTAATTTCTGTTTCTAGACTAGTACCGTTTGGATTTGAATTTCAGTTTGTTGGTGCAAATTTTAGTTTGTTTAAAGACTCTGTTTCTGTAGGATTTGGTACTTTAATTAATGGTTTGTACAAATTAAATCTGGATCCTGTTTTTGAACAAAATCTTTTAACCTTGCATGGTGATATTGGCATTAAGCGTAATATTGTTGATGAGTCCTCCTCTATTCTTTGGCATAGGAGATTGGGACATATCTCCATTGAGAGAATAAAGAGGTTGGTTAATGATGAAGTCCTTCCGACTCTTGATTTTACCAACTTTGGTATTGTGTGGACTGCATAAAGGGAAAGCAGACCAACAAGACCAGTAAAGGTGCCAAAAGGAGTGAGGAAATTCTTGGAATCATACACACTGATATTTGTGGACCATTTACTCCACCTTGTCTGAATGGTCAGAGATATTTTATCTCATTTATTGATGACTTCACACGATACATGTATCTCTACCTCTTGTTTGATAAGGCCGAGGCACTTGATGCCTTTAAAGTTTATAAAGCAGAGGTAGAGAAACAAACAGAAAAGAAAATTAAAATTGTGAGGTCAGACAGGGGTGGAGAATATTATGGGAGGTACACAGAATTGGGACAATTACCAGGTCCATTTGCTAAGTTCCTTAAGGAAGAAGGCATTATTGCACAATATTCAATGCCTGGCACACCACAACAAAATGGTGTTGCTGAAAGAAGGAACCGAACACTTATGGACATGGTAAGGAGCATGCTTAGTTATTCTAATGTGTCTATAAATTTATGGAGTGAAGCTTTGAAAACCGCTGTGTATATCTTAAACAGGGTTCCATCCAAGGTTGTTCCCAAAACACCGTTTGAGTTATGGAAAGGATGGAAGCCAAGTTTAAGACACTTACACGTTTGGGGTTGTCCAGTTGAAGTGAGGGTGTATAACCCACATTTAAAGAAATTGGACCCCAGAACAGTTAGTGGTTTTTTCATAGGCTATGCGGAAAACTCCAAGGGTTACAGATTTTATTGTCCTTCAAATTCACTTAGAATTGTTGAAGCCAGAAATGCTAAGTTTATTGAGGAAGTTGACCCTAGTGGGAGTTACCCTCGAAAGATAGAGTGGAAGGAATCACGGGATCCGGATACAACACCCATGAATATAGGTGAATTGGTTGTCTTTCAAGATAATCAACCCGATATTCTTGAAAATCAACAAATTCAAGAACTTTCACCACAAGAGGAACAAGTCAACATAGAGCCTGTAGCTCAAGTCCCAATTGAGACTACAGAATTAAGGAGATCCTCACGAGCTAGAAAGTCAGCAATTTCTGGTGATTATTTTGTATACTCAATGGAGTCTGATTTTGACATCGGACCTAAAGATGATCCTATTTCATTTTCCAATGCCATGAATAGGGATGATTCTAAATTATGGTATGATGCCATGAAGGAAGAGTTGGAATCTATGGCTAAGAATCAAGTTTGGAAATTGTCGAGTTGCCTAAAGGAGTTAAAGCGGTTGGCTGTAAATGGGTCTATAAGACCAAGAAAGACTCAAATGGCAATGTCGAACGATATAAAGCCAGACTCGTAGCTAAAGGTTTCACTCAAAGAGAAGGCATCGATTATCATAATACATTTTCTCCGGTTTCAAAAAGGATTCATTTCGAATTATCATGGCATTAGTAGCTCATTTTGATTTAGAGCTACATCAAATGGATGTGAAAAGCATTTTTAAATGGGGATCTTGAGGAAGAAGTATACATGAACCAACCTGAAGGTTTTTGTTCTGATAAAGATAGTCACTTAGTTTGCAAGCTCAAGAAATCCATATATGGACTAAAACAAGCTTCCCGACAGTGGTATTTAAAGTTCCACAATGTTATTACTTCATATGGTTTTACGGAGAATGTTGTGGACAACTGTATATACCTTAAGGTTAGTGGGAGCAAATACATTTTTCTAGTTCTATATGTGGATGACATTTTACTTGCATCTAATGATTTGGGATTGTTGCATGATACTAAACAATTTCTTTCTCAAAATTTTGAAATGAAGGATATGGGTGAAGCTTCTTATGTCATTGGCATAGAGATTCACAGAGATAGGTCCAAAAGGACATTAGGACTGTCTCATAAAGCCTACATTGAAAGAGTTTTGGAGAAATTCAAGATGAGTGATTGCACTCCTAATGCAGCGCCATTTTAAAGGGTGACAAATTCAGTTTAAGTCAATGTCCGAAGAATGATTTGGAAAAGGAACAAATGGTTAGCATTCCCTATGCGTCTGCCGTAGGCAGTTTAATGCATGCTGGTTTGTACACGACCTGACATTGCATTTGCAGTTGGGATGCTTGGAAGATACCAAAGTAATCCAGGAATGGAACATTGGAAGGCTGCAAAGAAAATCATGAGGTACTTAAAGGGAACCAAGGACTACATGCTTACTTACAAGCATGTTGACTGTCTTGAGGTGGTTGGATATTCAGACTCGGATTTTGCGGGTTGTCAAGATTCCAGAAAATCCACTTTAGGATATGTCTATCTGCTAGCAGGCGGTGCTGTTTCATGGAAGAGCGCCAAAGAGACGATAATTGCATCGTCAACAATGGAAGCAGAGTTTATAGCCTGCTTTGAAGCAACCTCACAGGCTATTTGGTTAAGGAATTTTATCACAGGGCTTCGAATTGTGGATTCAATTTCTAGGCCATTAAAGGTTTACTGTGATAATTCGGCTGCGGTTTTCTTCTCTAACAACAACAAAAGTGGTAGCCGAAGCAAGCATATTGACATAAAGTATCTTGCTATTCGAGACCGTGTTAAGAAGCAAGAAGTCAGCATTGAGCATATTAGTACCGATATGATGATTGCAGATCCCATGACCAAAGGTCTTTCTGTAAAGGTGTTTTCAAAACACGTTGAGGGCATGGGACTGATTGGTTAGCTCAATAATTTTTCTAGTTGTTGTTTTATTTTGTTTTGTCATGACATTTTGATTATTATTAGTGAAAAGCATCATTTTGTGCACCTAAAGTATTTGTGATGCTATGCAGTCCATTGGGACTATTGATCCATAGGGATCATTGGACCCAGAATAACTTATTAGAAGTTATTCATAAAGAATGACACCACATAAAGTTGAGAGTGTGATACAATGTAATACATGGAAGGAAATACTTAATTGATAGAGTATAACCGCCATGATTCGTGTATTATACTCTAAGGTTTGGGTATTTATGATCAATCAGTTTGTTAGTTACCCGACAGTCAACAACATGTGTTATATGTGCCAAGTGGGAGAATGTAAGAATATCCATAAAGTGGCCCATATGCCACATGTTTGTTTTATTTATTTATTTATATATATATATTTATTATATATATTTAATTGGTTTAATGACTAATTAATTGGTTTAATGACTAATGGGTAACATGTCTGTTCACTATCCCATATGGTGGTTTCATGGGACTTTACAACTTCCCTGATGGTGGGAAGTTATAAGGAGTTACTTGGATATGGGTCCAAGCCTATCTATATATATGCCTGTGATAGCCATCAAACACAGACGTTGTTTTGTGAATAGAATAGGCTTGAAACTCTGTCCTTTCACTTTTCCCATATGGTTCTGTAAAAGTGTTCTGTGAGTGGGCTTTTACATTCAAGTTTGATCATTCAAGGATAAAGATTCAAAGGCTTGAACATCATGGCAGGAGGTATTCTTCTTTCTGAATTAAAATTATTTTAATTCTCACAAAACAAGCTTGAAACTAAGCCCTTGAGAATGAGAAGTAATCATGGTGTAATCAAGATTAGTATGTACCCTCCTTTGTTATAGAATAAAATCAAGATTTGTGGTTGTACATGTTTGTGTGTCATTGTGTTTTGTTTGCATATATATCAAGAATATTAGCTAAGCCAGCAAAACACCAATTAAGCAGCACACACACACACACACACACACACACACACACACACACACACACAACACACACACACACACACACAGAGCTTACCGTCAGTGAAGGATAAGGCAACATGGCTGGTGGCACATAGTATCAGTAACAACACCGTCACCCTCAACATTGTGCTATGTGTGAGAGAGAGAGAGAGAGAAGAGAGAGAGAGAGAGAGAGAGAGAGAGAGAGGAGAGAGAGAGAGAGATTTTGGTAGAGGAAGAGGTTTGTGTGGAAATCTGAGAGCTGTGTTGTGGGTTTTATGTATTTCAATTTCTGATAAAGCCCCTACTATTGTATGTAATTACCAATATACCACAAGAAACTTCAATTTAGTGTCACCAATGTTATTTAATTAATAAAAAATATATACAAATCAACCTTCTAAATTAACTTTCTAAATCAATTATGTGTAAATGATATGATTAATTCATGATTAGACAAAAAATACACTATAGAAAGTAGAGGTGAGCAGCGGATATTTTTTTCGCTCAAACCGACCGAATTGAACCAATCTGTCACATTTTGGACAGATGCATAATGACGAGTGGATGGCTGCAAATTAATTTTTTCCAATCCGCTTAGTTTTGGATGGATGACGGATTCGAGATTCCTTTAGTCGCAATCGAACCGCCAAACCGCGAGCACTCCTAATAATTTGTAAGACTTTGTGTTTTCAATTTGTTTAAATACTCTGTTTATATTTTCAATTGAAAAAGAATTTAGATATTATGTAGTTTTGTAATTTATTTTCAATTTGGAAATCCTTTTATCAAATGGCAAGTGTTGATGTTTTGGTATTTTTGTGTGAAAAATATAAGACTTAATTTTGTCATTTTTAAAAAAAATCAAATTAAATAGTTTTGAATAAAAAAAAAGTAATGAAATAATTTTGATAATGCATGATTTTTTATACGTACTTATTCATAGTATTTGACAATTTACTTGATAATCTTTTGGTTATGTTGAGTTGAATTGTTATTCAAAAAAAAAAATGTTGACAAGTTGTATTATATTTAAAATTTGTAAAAATTTAAACTGTCAAACCGATTTGTTTCAATCCGTCAATTTGCCAATCCGTTCAATCAGCATCCGTCAATCGACAGACGGATGCGGATTGAATTTTTTCAATCCGTCAATCTGACGGATGGATGACAGATTAAAATTTCTTTGGCCGTAACCGAACCGTAAACACCCCTAACAAGAAATGGGCCTATTACCGCATTTATTTATGATGGGATATTTTGAGAAGATAATTAAAAGCTATTTTTTGGCTTTTTTTTGACTTTTTGTGAGAGAAAGACTTTTAACCCACTTCCCAAAATAGGCCGACGTTTAGAAAAACACCACTTTTGATATACAATGACAACATTTAAGAAATGTTGCCTAAAGGACGGACTCAAACAGTACCATTTTAAACTTAAATCCTTGATACAGTTATTTGTACAAAACTCACCGTGAAATGACGAGATTCACCGTGTTCTCTTTTCCTCTCTTACATGCTCGAACTTATTTTCTTCTCTCTCACGAGAGAGATACCTTAAATATTTTAATAAAATGTCACATTATTAAATTTGTAAATTTATTTTTTAAATTAGATTAGCACTATTCTAATTTAATTTCAATGAAATGTTTTTCCATCACTACAAGAAACAGCATCTTTAGCGACTAAAAAAGCACATTTGGTCACTGAAAGTATAGGTTTTGGCGACTAAAAAAGCATTAGTAGCCAAAAGAAAAGATTTTTGGCGACTAAAAAAATTTTAGTAGCCAAAAGTATAGGTTTTGGCGACTAAAAATCTGTTTGGTCGCCGATATATGGCTTTTACAGACTAAAAAAATTTTAGTAGCCAAAAGTAAGGCTTTTTGGAGACTAAAAAAACCTTAGTAGCCAAAAGTGAGGCATTGGGCGACTAAAAAGATGTTTGGTCACCAAAAGTGAGGCTTTTACTGACTAAAAAAATTTTAGTAGCCAAAAGTGAGGCTTTTTGGCGACTAAAAAGAAGTTTAGTCGCCAAAAGTGGTAATTTTAGCGCGGGAATTAAATTTTTTAACGACTAAAAAATAATTAGAAGCCAAAAGTATAGAATTGGCGACTAAAAAGAAGTTTAGTCACCAAAAGTGATCTCTCTTTTTTTTTTCTAGTAAATAATTTATTTTTACATAAATTATGTTCAATAAAAAATAATTATCTTTATATATATACTTTTATATTAATACGGGTCTATGTACTATATAAATAATATATGTTGCATATATAATCATATGGTGTTATAGAGACGTAGTAGAAAGAATGTGTTGTATAAGGTTTATGGTGCGGGAGGTTGATGGTTTGAATCTCCACAAGAACAGATGAGAAGCTAGTGAGTGTAAATTTTTTTTTTCATGAATGAGCTTTTGGTGACTAAAAGGTTTGGTTGCTGATTCCTTGAGTATTGGCGACTAAAACATTGGTCGGTAAATATATAATTTAAAAAATATAATTGACTATTGGTAACCAAAATTTTGGTAGCTAACGACTTGCTTTTTGCCGACCAAAGATTTTTTGGTCGACAAAACCCTCTAAGACCTTTCCTGACAGGGTTTTGCCGACAAACATAGCGACCAAAATTTTTTGTTGCAGAATGTCATTGGCGACCAAAAAACAGACAATTGGCGACTAATATTTTAGTAGCTAAAAGTGACTCTTTTTGTAGTGCATTGAAGAATGCAATTAATCTTCTCATAAGCCGAATTAAAAATAAGTTGGGTTTTTACATTGTCTCCATATAAAAATAATAGGGCAAAATTCACTTTATCCCTTTGTGATTTTGCGACGGAGATTTTATCTCCTTATGGATCAAATATAAGTAGAGAAATGTCTTACAATTTTGGACTAAAATGTTACAGTTAGTATTCCATTAAAAATAACGGCAGGTGTGCTACATTTTCCCAAATTGAGAGTGGGCAATGCAAAAATCATTAGTCAAAGTCAAAAATTGAATAAAATGTCAATAATACCTTGGGTAAACTACCAATAGGACCTAATAGTTGGACTTAATTCCCATCAAGTTCTATTGAAAATAAGTCTTGATAAAATTGTTGTTAAAAATAATTTTTTTGTGACAATTTTTTATATATGTCGCTAAAAATTGACAATTAGTGACTTTTTTTTTGTCATAATTTTTATAAATTGTCGCTAAAACTTACAATTAGTGACCTTTTTTTATGACAAATTTTCCCATAGGACCTATTAGACAATAAGTCTACTTATTAGGACCTACACGTAAGTATCCCTAATACCTTCATATTCATCTTATTCTTTAAATTAAATCTTAATCCTAACTAGACCCTCCTAATTGTTATCTTTTATCAAATAATTTAATTTAATTTAAAATGTTATTAAATGAGAAATTAAATTAATAATTAAATAGTAGATTAAGGTAATTTTATGGTTAATTTAATATATATATATATATATAATGTAAATGTTTAATTTGAAAATATTATTAAATAATAAATTGGGTTAAAATTAAAAATTAGATTAAGGTAATTTTATGATTTAATTTTATTGTATAAATTAAGGTATTTAGGTTAACTATGATTTAACTTGTTAAATTTTTAAATAAGGTAATTTTATGGCAATAAATTAGGGTGTTTAGTTTAATTTATGATTTAATTTGTTAAATATATATTTATATGTTAATCAAAATTGTATTAAATAAGCTAATTTTATTGTAATAATTACGGCGTTTAGTTTAATTTTTTATTTAATCGGATATATTTTTATTTTAAATGTTATTAAATAAAAAATTAGAATAAAAATTTAAAATTAGATTAAGATAATTTTATGATTTAATTTTTTGGTAATAAATTAAAGTGTAGATTAATTTTTTGGTTTAATTTAATTTATGATAACTATATGTTTAATTCAAAATGTAATTAAATAAGGTATTAGGTTAAAAATTAAAAACTAGATTAGTATGATTTTATTTGCTAAATAGGAAATTATATGAGAGAGAGAGAGAGAGAGGGAGAGAGAAAAGAATATATTATAGGGATATTTAGGTAATTTGCCTTACTTTTAACAAAGTTACCTTTACACTTTAGTCCAAAATTATAAAAGGGTTCTTTGCTATATTTGAATTATAAGAAAATAAAGTGTTTCGAGAAAAAATCACGAGGAGTTAAAATAAATTTTATCCAAAATGATATATATAGAATAATGTGATGTTCTTAAAGTTGCAATACAAATACATCATATCATAACTCCAAGTTACAATTCACAATTTTATTAGAGATAACACAATATTATTATTATTATTATTAGGGGTTCAAATCAGTTTAGATGTACTTTGACTAATTCCAAGACCTGAAGTTATCGATCGGACAAATCTCTAGTAGCCCCAAGATTTAAAATGTATGGTTTTCGTGAGATTCGACATTGTGAGCTTTTAGGTGATAAGCCCTTTAGCTACCTTTTCTTCCACTAAGTCAAACCTTTAGGTTAATTCAGAACATATTATCATAACTCGAGAGAGTGTGCATCATATCATAAAAATGGATGGCTTATTTTTAAAGACATACTTATCGTTCATTTTTTTAAACAAGGATAATTAATTGAAAATATTACAATTATCTAATTGATTTAATTTTTTTCAAGAATATATACACTAAGAACCTGACAAAATAAACCATTTAAATTATCAAAATAAAACTCATAATAAATCCCTTGAGCCTTTCTAGTTCTGAATTTGAAAGAAGTGGAACTCTCATAAAAATTCTAAAAGAGAAGTTTTTTTTTTCCACATTCGTACATGTTATTTTCCTAAAAGAAATTTATTTATTTATTATGTTGTGGATAGATCCTACAAATAACCTTTGAATAGTGCGAATTACCCTTCTGTCCCGAAGCTCTAATTAGGAACGAAATGGGTTTATTCCAATGAATAGAGGTAAGAGACAAGTAATTGAATAGCCACACATGGATGTCGTGGCACAGTGTTTAGTTTGTCGGTCCAAGGCATAGTTGTCATTTGGTAACATCTTTATCATCCAACAATAGAAAAATATAAGATATTTATCTCAATAAGTATTATAAAATTTGACCAGCCAATTGCTCAAATGATCATAGAAAATGCACTTAGGTGAGTAAGTGAGATTTGTTCTGCTATGATACTCTTTGCACTAAGTTTTCTTTTTGCTAATGTATTGTTGCTATATTTGCAAGCTTATGATTCATAAATAAAGGTTGTTTTGTTGATAAAAAAAAAAAAAAAAAAAAAAAAAAGAAAAGAAAAGAAAAAAGAAAAGAAAAGAGAGAGAGAGTGAGTGAGATTTTAAGTTTGAATTATGGAGAGACGTTCGCCTGTGTTGCAATTTAACAAATATTAACTTTGCTATCTTGTGAAAAAAAGTATTGTACGATTTTTTCCTAAAAATGAAATGCATAGCTCCAATTCAAATTTTTGAACCAACAACATTGGCCTAGGGGTTGTATAATCTTCTTTGTGGTATGAGGTCTCGAGTCCATGGTCGTATTCAACTCTTATAAAGAGTAGTTTGATACCTTATGTTATTGTAATATTTTTCATACTTGTACTTACCTAAAATGAATATGATCTATACATTTAATTTTTTTCGATAGCATATTTAAAATTAATTTATATTTCCAAATTAAGGCACTTAAATTAAATTTAGAATTTCAAAAAGAAAGTAAATATATGCCAATGTTTTGTTGGTGGAAGTGGGGTGCAAACCACTCTTGGTGATTCACAATGAGAGTTTAAAACTCAACCAAACTGAAATTTACTTCACTCAAAAATAAATTCTGAAAAACAAACAGAGCACTCTTGCTTTTCTTTCTCCCACATTCTGAAACCTTACAATAACATAGCTATATATAGATAAAACATACAATGTGAACGCATTAAATGCAACTACGGCTATCAGTGTAAATGCATTCAATGCGTATACGACTATCAACCACCGCATTGAATGCATCAACCAACACATTGAATGCAGCCTCCAATCAAGATTACTTCACAACATCCCCCCTTAATCTTGATTCTCCATGCTGCTTCATCCCGAGCATTATCTTCATTCTGTTGAACAGATCATTTTTCAATGGCTTCGTGAAAATATCTGCAAGCTGATCTTGAGATTTGCAAGGAAATAATTCCACCTCTTTATTTTTCACATGCTCTCGGATGAAATGATAGCGGGTGTCAATATGCTTACTTCTTTCATGATAAACTGGGTTCTTTGCCAATGCAATTGCTGAGCGATTATCAACATAGATCTCAGTGGGTGTTTCTTGTGGAAATCCCAAATGCTTCAGTATGTCCCGAACCATATTGCATGGCACACAGCTGAGTTGGCTACAACATACTCAGCTTCGCAAGTTGATAATGTCACAACGGCTTGCTTCTTGGATGACCATGTGAAGGCTAATCTCCCTAAAGAAAGTAAATCTCGTAGTACTTTTCCGTTCATCCAAGTCACGTCCCCAGTCACTATCTGAGTAGCCAACAAGACTGAAATTATCAGTTGGTTTATAATAAACCATCATCAACTGTACCTTTGATGTAGCGAAGAATCCTCTTTGCTACATAAAGGTGTGACTGATCCGGTGTTTCCATATATTTGCTAATCAGTCCTACTCCATAGAGTTTGTCTGGCCTGGTGCAAGTAAGATAGCGAAGACTTCCAACTAGGCTCTTGAAATAAGTTGGATCCACATCACCTGCCTTCGTACCTTTTCTGAGCTCCACTCCACTGTCTACAGGAGTGTTCACTGGATTGCAATTCTCCATTCCATATCTCTTGAGAATTTCCTTGGCATAACCACTTTGGGAAATAAAATTTCATCTTTTCTTTGTGCCACTTCAATGCTGAGAAAATGAGCCATCAATCCAATATCTGTCATTTCAAATTCTTGACCATGCTTCTTTTAAAGTCTTTGAACATGGCTGGATTGTTTCCAGTGAAGATTAGATCATCAACATAAAGACAAGCAAGCAACATGCTTCCATTAGCTTCCTTCTTCAAATATAGTGCGTGCTCATACAGACATTTTTCAAAACCAGTGTCATGAAAATACTGATCAATTCTAGTATTCCATGCACGCGGAGCTTGCTTCAATCCATATAAGTGTTTTCTTCAATTTGTACACTTTGTCTTCATGCCCATTCTGAACATACCCCGAAGGTTGTTCAATATAGATTTTTTCTTCAAGGAAACCATTAAGAAATGCAGATTTCACATCAAGTTGATAAATCTGCCACTTGTGCTGGGCAGCCAAAGAAATCATTAGCCTGATAGTCTCCAATCGGGCAACTGGAGCAAACACCTCTCCATAGTCAATTCCAGCTCTGCTTGTAACATTTTGCTACTAACCTTGCCTTGTAGCATTGTACTTCGCCTTGTGCATTCCTCTTTCTCTTGTATACCCATTTCACTCCAATGGGTTTGTGCCCCTCCGGTAGACTGGTAAGCTTCCATGTGTCATTTTTCTCAATGCATGAATTTCTTCATCCATTTCTTCCATTTATCTTCTTGGATGGCTTTGAGAAGATAAGTGGATCACTATCCGCAAGTAGGCAGAACAAATTCAGATCTGCTTTCTGTAGCTTCATATATGTTCTGCAAATTTCTCATTGGTCTTGGTTGTTTGAAAAAACTATCATCTGATGATGCTGATGATGACGATGACGATGATGATGATGATGATGATGCAGCACTTCTGTGAGAAACTAGTGATCTAGGTGCCGGTATTCTATGTGGAGGAGTTTGTGGCTAGTCTTGAACTCTTGTAATTTCAATTGGAGCTTTTGATGTTTCATCTTCAAGAATGAGTTCTGCATCTTTAACAACTTCATCTTGATTCCAGTTCCAAGCTTCTTCTTCAAATATCACATCTCTACTCATGATACCTTTCTGGTAATGGGATTATACAACTTGTATCCATTGTTCTATCTCCATATCCGACAAGGATACATTTTTCTCCTTATCATCGAGCTTGGTTCTTCTTGCTTCTGGAATCTTGGTGTACGCAACACAGCCAAATATTCTAAGATGGTTGACACTTGGCTTATGTGAACTCCAAGCTTCTTATGGAGTCATAGAATGAAGGCTCATAGTTGGGCATCTATTTAGTAGATACACAGCACATGATACGGCTTCAGTCCAAAATTGCTTGGGTAGTCCCTTTCCTTTCAACATGCTTCTTGCCATATCTAAGATTGTGCGATTCTTCCTTTCAGCAACACCATTCAGCTATGGCGTATAGGATGGTGTTGTTGATGCTTGATTCCATGCTCTTTGCAATAATTTTCGAAAGCATCTGATGTATGTTCTCCACCTTGATTTGATCGCAATATCTTAATCTAGTAGTCGCTTTGCTTCTCTACAAAAGCTTTGAATTCTTTGAAGATACTGAACACCTCCGACTTTCTTTTAAGAAAATACACCCATGTCTTTCGGCTATAATCATCAATGAAGGTGAGAAAATATCTATTCTGTCCATTTGACATTGGTTTCAATGGACCACACACATCAGTGTGCACTAGCTCCAGCGGCTTTGTTGCTCTCCACTTCACTTTTTGGCAAAGCTAGTTCTGTGATGCTTGCCAAGAATGCAGCTTTCACAGACCTTATTAGTATGAGCAATATGAGGGAGCCCTTTCACCATATTCTTGCTTGACAACAGCTTCAAGCTTCCAAAGTTGAGATGTCCAAACCTCAAGTGCCATAGCTAGTCTTTGTCTTTGATGATGGCACTTAAACACTTCGCAACATCATGTTAGATGTTCAATGCAAACATCCGATTCTTGAACATTCTCACCCGAGTGATCAAATTACCATGATTGTCTTTGATGGTAAGATGACAATCTTTCATGCTGATGTCATATCCTTTCTCTAGGAGTTGTCCCATACTCAAAATGTTGTTTTTCATGGCAGGAACATAATAAACCTTGGAGATGTAATCATGATCTCCATTCTTGAGCTTGATCAGAATATTACCTCTTCCTTTCACTGGAGTCTTTGAAGAATCACCAAATGAGACTTGTGCTTGTACAGTCTCATCAAGATCAACGAACAACTCTCTTTTACCACACACGTGATTACTGGCTCCCGAATCTAGATACCAAACATTGTTTTGGTTTTTAGTGTCTCCATGGTGGACAAACAAGACTATAGGTCCAACTTTGTTTGTTTCCTCCTCGGCAAAATTTTCTTGCTCTCCGGCTTCCGTTGTTGCTCTACTTTGGCATTCATTGCTGCAATGCCCGAACTTGTGGCACTGGTAGCATTGAACATTGCTTTTGTCAAATCTTGGTCGGCTGTTGTAACTACCTCCTCTACCTCTTGCTCTTCCTCTTGGAGCAAAGTGTGGTTGATTTCTTCCTTCTCTGGCTGGACCTCTTCCGTCTTTTCCTCTAAAACCAGAACTTCGGTTATTGAAACCACGACCTCTTCCTCGGCTTCTTTGTGATGTCCCCCCTTGCTCGTTTCTGTCATATCTGAAAGACAACTTTGATTGAAGAGCTTGCTCTAGAGAACTTGTAGGAGTCTTCTTGTTGATCCTTTGTTCATGAATCTCAAGTGTGCCCATCAACTCATCGGTGGTCATGGCACTAAGATCCTTGGACTCTTCTATTGCTACAACCACATGCTCGAACTTGGGACTGAGTGATCGGAAAATCTTCTCTATCACTTGAAGAGATTCCATTTTCTTTCCATATCTTCTCATCTGATTAACAATGGCCAATATTCTATTAAAGTATTCAGAAATTGACTCATTCTCATTCATGTGCAGCATCTCGAATTCGCTACGTAACACCTGGAGTCGAACTCTAATCGTCTTCTCAATTCCACGGTGTGAGTTGCGAAGAATACTCCATGCCTCTTTAGAGGTTGTTGCTGCTGAAATCTTCTCAAAACTTGACTCATCAATGCCTTGATAGAGTAGATACAAGGCCTTTTTATCTCTCTTCCTTGAATCTTTTAACGCCGTCTTCTGAGAATCATTTAAGTTTCCTTCATCTGCAAGAGTACCTGGCTCGTTATATCCTCGATCCACTAACTCCCACAAATCTTGTGAGGCTAGTAGGACTTGCATTTGAATACTCCAATTTTCATAGTTCTCCTTACGGAGTTTTGGAAACTGAGGCTGAAAGAAGTTGTTTGTGTTGGCCATTGGTTGTCTTTAAAAAATTACAAATTTTTAGGATGGAATTTGCAACTTCTAACCGTACAGATGTGTCTGGAATACTCCAAATACTTGGAAAGCACTATTGGATCACTAGAAACAAACTCCGAATGGCTCAGATCAAGCCAAAACAAGTTGAACGGTTCAGATCTATGGCATCACCTTAGCCGCGTCACACTAGATTAATCCTCCTTGTGCTGATGTTAGCGGCTTTGTCAACAGCTCAGTCAACGCGGCTTGGTTAGCGACGCGACTCAGGCTTGGCTCAGTTAGCGGCTCAGGTCAACGGAGGCTCGGCTCGTTCAATGGCTCAGGTCAATGGAGGCTCGGCTCGGTCAGCGGCTCTGGTCAACGGCGGCATGGCTCAGCTTGGTCAAAGCTGGTCAACGGCTCAGCTGACGTCAGTTGATGACATCAGACTCTGGTGCGCGCGTGTGTGGTGCGTGCTCGCGCGTTGGATGACGCGTCTTCTTCCTTTGGTAGTGTGTGTGGCGCGTGGGCGCGTGATGGCGCGTGAAAACGGCGTCAGGAGGCGCATACGGGGCCGTCCGATCTGTGTTTTCGATGCGGTTTTCATGGTTGTGCTCGTCTCTTCGGAAGCTTCAAGCTGATGTGATCAAAAATGGCTTTCAACCACTTTAGTTTCTGGGCAATTTTTGAAAACACACTCAGTTCTTGAAAATTTTGCAGAATGTCTGCAAATTCAAGCTACCTTTGGCTCTGATACCACTGTTGGTGGGAGTGGGGTGCAAACCACTGTTGGTGATTCACAATGAGAGGTTTAAAACTCAACCAAACTAAAATTTACTTCACTCAAAAATAAATTATGAAAAACAAACAGAGCACTCTTGCTCAGTGGTGGAGGGAAGGGGGGGTCGGGGGGGTCCCAACCCCTGCAAAGTCAACAAAAATCGTACATATATATATGTTAAATATATATTTTTTTATGTAATCTCTTAACAGTGGCCCCCCTTGTTTGTATTCACCTCTAGCCTTCTTTCCTCCCATTTCAAAGATTGGGCCCCACCTCATCCAATGATACAAACAAATATCTGTGAAAAAAAAACTAAAAAACAAATAAAAGTCATGTGATACAAGTTACAACTCACAAGTGAGTCACGTGGTGGGATGGGATGTCAAGCTTGTAGAGGAAGTTTGGAGCTTTAACAAACAAGCAAACATCTCAGATTAGAGCAGTTCAAAAAAAAAAAAAAAAAAAAAAAAAAAATAGAGCTCTCATTTGAAAGGGTTTTCTCTTCTTTTTTTTTTCTGCTATGAACTAGGAGAACCAATAACTCTTAACGGCAAAACCCACCTTTTAGAAAGCAATTGACAAAGAAAGGTAACATTCAATAACTCATGAACTCACTTTGTTTTTATTAATTTATTTTAAAATTAAAATATTTAGTTAATAAATAGAGAATGAGATATTCATTTTTATTTTGGTTTTTTCCTTATGATTAGTAGAGAAGATGACTCCCAGCTTTTGGACATGTTCTCACTTATCACTATCATCAGTATTTCTCCTTTTTTCTCAATAGAAGGTAAGTCTTCCTGTTTTTATGTTTGTTAATTTTAATCTGTTTATATAAATTGTATATTTTATGTTTGAATTTATTTAATGTTTTGTATATTGTTAAAGATGATATGTGCTTGTAATATAAATAAAATTTGAAGTTATCAAAAGTTTAGATTCATAAAAAAATAATGTATAAATAAAATTTTCAAGTTATCAGAAGCTTAAATGTGTTCATGTCATGGGGAAGCTAAAAACAATTGATACATTCTTTAAAAGAAAGAGTGTTGATAATTCAACATCTGATGTGCCTAACTTGAACTCTAATATTGAGACTTCAATTCCTGATCAACATCCTTCAAAAAATCCACGAGTTGAATGTCAAGATGTAGACACTTCTTCCTTAGAGTGTGATCCTGGGATACGTCCTCAAATATGGGATTATCCAACTAATCAACAAGATGAAACTCGAAGGGCTTATATCAAGGCAGGACCATATCAGTTTCTTCTTTCAAAATATCCTCCGTCTGGGTCTATAAATCATCCTCGTCGATTTCAATCATCTTGGTTCAATAAATTTCATTGGTTAGAGTACTCTCCTTCAAAAGATGCAGTATATTGCCTACCATGCTATCTTTTTAGTAAAAAACCAACTGGTCGGCTTGGAGCTAATGCATTCACTATTGATGGATTTCGAAATTGGCAGAAAGTGAATGATGGAATTAATTGTGCCTTTCTATGCCATATGGGTAAGGATCCGTGTTCAACTCATAATAATACCGTGAAATGTTGTGATATTTTGATGAAGCAATCCCAACATATTGATAAGGTTATGGATAGGCAATCTTCTAAACAGATTATGAATAATCGTTTGCGACTAAAGGCGTCAATAGACAGTGTTCGTTGGCTAACTTCTCAAGGTTGTGCTTTTAGAGGCCATGACGAACGTCCCAATTCAAAAAATCGAGGTAACTTTCTTGAGTTGATAAAGTTTTTAGCCACATACAATGAAAAAGTTGCTGATGTTGTCTTGAATGCCCCTAAAAATGCCAAATATACTTCGCCAACCATCCAAAAAGAAATCTTACATATTTTATCAAGTATGGTGCAAAATAAGATTCGTGAAGAACTTGGGGATTCGAAGTTTTGCATCGAGATGAGTCAAAAAATGAGCAAATGGCTATTGTTTTGAGATTTGTTGACCAAGATGGTTTTGTAAGGGAGCGTTTCTTCGATCTTGTACATGTTAAAGATACTACTTCCTTGACTCTTAAGTTGGAAATAGCTAATGTCCTTTGTAGAAATAGTCTTGATGTTCAAAACATTCGTGGACAAGGATATGATGGTGCTAGTAATATGTATGGCGAGTGGAATGGATTACAGACTTTATTTCTAAATGAATGTCCCTATGCATATTATGTACATTGTTGGGCTCATCGACTACAATTAGCACTAGTTGCGGCATCAAGAGAGGTAATCCCAGTTCATAAGTTCTTTTCTAAGTTAACTTTCATTGTTAATATTGTTGGTGCATCTTGCAAGCGTAATGATGAACTACATGAAGCTCAAGCTACTGAAATTGCACATTTGATTTCCATTGATGAACTTGAGACTGGAAGAGGGGCAAATCAAATTGGCACTTTGCAACGAGCTGGAGATACTAGATGGAGCTCACATTTTAAATCAATATGTAGTTTAATAAAGATGTTTGGGGCAACTTGTACAGTTCTTAAAAACGTAGTCAAGGATGGATCCACTTATTCTCAACATGGAGATGCCGATGCAGCGTATGATATGATTTCATCCTTTGAGTTTGTTTTTATTATGCATTTAATGAGGGAAATTATGGGTAGAACTGATATTCTTTGTCAGCAAAAAAACCCAAGACATCTCAAATGCTATGCATTTAGTTGCAACTACAAAAGCACTTATTCAAAAGTTGAGAGAAGATGGTTGGGACAGTCTCGTTGGCGAAGTAAAATTGTTTTGTAAACGATATGAGATTGAAATACCTGACATGAGTGCTCGATACAGTGCGAGTCGAGGTCCACCTCGTAATCAACAAAATCACATAATAATCGAGCATCACTATTGAATAGATATCTTTACTGTTGCAATCGACTCTCAGTTACAGGAACTAAATCATCGATTTAGTGAGCAAGCAATGGAGCTCCTTAATCTTAGCTCAAGTTTGGATCCTAAGAGTGCATATAATTCATTAAAAATTGATGATATTTGCACTCTTGTTGAGAAATTCTATCCTCAAGATTTCACAGAGCAAGAAAGAATTCATTTGAAATTTCAGTTGCAACACTTTGAGCTTGATGTGCCTCATCATCCGGATTTACAAAATCTCTCCACAATTTCTGAACTATGCCGGGAGTTAGTTGAAACGGGAAAGTCAAAAACTTACCATTTGGTTCATAGATTGATTCTTCTCATATTGACACTTCCTGTTTCAACTGCTACTACAGAAAGGGCATTTTCAGCAATGAATATTGTAAAAACTAGCCTTCGCAACAAAATGGAAGATGAATTTCTTACAGATTGTTTGGTTGTTTACATTGAGAAAGAAATCGCAGAAAATTTTAGCTCAAAAATGATTATAGATGATTTCTATTCTCTGAAGCATCGTCGAGCACAACTTTGATAGGAAATTATGTGCCTTTTTGTTAGTTTTACAGTAAAGGAGACAAGATATAGTCATTTTGTAACACACTTTTTGTTATATCATGGTGTTAATATATAAAGAATTTTAATCTTTGTTGCTTCATAAATGGTTATAGCTAGTGGATATTTATTTATTTATTTATTATTTAAGTCCACATTTATAATATTAATTTGACCCCCCCCCCCCCAATTAAGAAATCCTACCTCCACCCATGCTCTTGCTCTTCTTTCTCCCACACTCTGAAACCTTACAATAACATAGCTATATATAGATAAAAACATACAATGTGAACGCATTAAATGCAACTACGGCTATCAGTGTGAATGCATTCAATGCGTATACGGGCTGTCAACTACCGCATTGAATGCAGCAACCAACACATTGAATGCAGCCTCCAATCAAGATTACTTCACAACATGTTTTGAGTGATTTCATTTCAAACACATAACTATCGGTATCCACAAATATATATATATATATTGAAAATTATCTTAAAAATAAAATACATGAATCAAATTTATTCTGATTCATACCTCACCAACATCATACACTTATTTTTAGGATAATTTTGGGAAGTGCATAATTTTTTTTTAACATTCAAACATATACAGTCATCTAATTTATTATTAAAAAAAAAACTAATTTGAAAATCACTCACTACTCATTTGTGAGAATCAAATGGACCTATAATAGTGTCTTCAATTCTCATTTGGTAATGATTTAGGCTCAAACATTTTACAAAATAATGCGGCCTCATTATGTCATTTCATTTTAAAATTAAAACATTCATAATCATACAAATATTATCATCACATCATTTTTGATAATTTTTACATAATTTATTATTATTATTATTATTTCATTCCTCTGATTTATACAAAGCGAAGTGACAAAATCAAATTGAAGATTCTGGTGTGCACAAGGCACATGGTCTTGAATTAAACAATGTTTGTGGTTTTACAACTTTTCTGGGAAGGTGTGTTTGGATTCCAAGATTAGAAAATGACCAGCATGCATGTGATATGCTTTTTATTAATTAATGGATAGAAACAGAAAAAACATCAGAATGATCAATCAAGGATTGGGAATTGGGGAATAGGAACAGTCTCAAGGATCTGATCCTAAGCAAGCCATATGCAGTGGTTCTTTATGATTTTAAACAACGGTAGTGTTATATGTATTAATTAATGTATTAACTAATGTACGAATACTAGTTATGACATTATTATTGACTCCATTCATTATATAAATTATAAATATCAAAAATTTCTTAAATTATGTCACATCATGAATTAGTACACTAATTAATATATTAATTGATGTATATAATATTATTCTTTCAACAAAAAACAATTGATTAATACACATTAATGTGTATTTGACCGTGGTTCTTTATGATTTTATTTTTGATTTTGGGTATATTTTCATTCATTTCTTAATTTAGGGGTGGTTTGGGATGATTTAAATAAGTGCACTTTTTGGTTTTTTGTGAAATATGGGTTGGGTATGGGTTGGGTTTAAAGTGATGTGGTAGAGAAGTGACGTGACTTAAATAAGATGATGTGACTTAAATAAGATAGTGACTTTTTGACTTTTTAAGATAATGACTTTTTGACTTTTTAACTTTTTTAGAATATCCCAAACAAGGCCTTAGTATTAAACTATGCCAAGTTTTGTACTTTATTATCTTCGAACCTCTTTCCTTCTGCTCCTCCTTGGTCGGCAACAATTTTGTGACTTTAGTATGATGACAAGTTCTTGAAAAAAGAAAGGAAGGTGCTAGAGACCTCTAATTTAGAGGCTCTAAACACACTTCTAATGAGGTGAAAAAAAAAAAAAAAAATAGCACTGACAGTGGCAGTGGGTGGGACCCACTGCCACATCACTAGTGGCACCTCTAATTAGAGCTCCCAAGCTTTATTCAAAAAGAAATAAGTAATGTGGAATGTGGGTAAAAATTGGAACTCGGGATGCGTTCCTCTAGGTCTTAAATTCAATACTCATTGGTAGTAATAAGTTTTTTGAATGGATAATACTATATGTACCAATTAAGATATCAATTAGTGTACTAATTGATAATGTGATATAATTTAAGAGGTCTTTGGTATGTATTTGTAATTTGTATAATGAGTAAGATCAATAATAATATCTGTACAAGCATGAAATAATGTTCTCGTATGATCTTGTTGATCAAGTCTGCGCTCCTCCAAACGTCGTTGCTTTTACTTTTGGAAAACACAAATGTGAGCTAGCCGGCGGGTGTGTACCGGATACCTCTCCGATGCCTAAGTCAGCAAAATAGACAAATAGACAAAAGCTCTGTGTATTGGAGAATCAAAGTTGTGTTACCTCTTCCATGGGTTCTGTATGAGCTTTTATAGGTTCCGTGTGGCACAATCCTAGTAGGACTCTTATTCCTCCATATAGAGTCCTTCTAGGAATTACACTCTTAAAAGATAATACTTATCCTTCAACACCCCCTCACTGCTTAAACCAAGTGAGATGGTTTTACCTCGGTGAAATGACAATATGACCGAGCCAACATGGTCATGCTAAAGCAGCGGATCTGACCGAGCTCCAAATAGCTCGGTTCTTCCCTTCATTGCTTGTATCCCGGTTTGACATACTCCAACTAGGCTAAAAACGGAAGACCGAGCTAACTATGCAAAAATGACGTCGTTATCTCGGCGCGACTATGTGTGATGCTTAGCCCGGTCTGATTCTCAACTAGGCCCCACTAGTTAGCGCTTGGACCGAGCTATATCTCTTACCACGGCCCAATGTGCGGCCCAACTTACAAAGAAGGCAATTCCTTAGCTTGGCTCAATTTACTTATAAATTACCCTCTCAATATCATAATATATGTTGATATATTAGTTAGTACATTAATTGGTGCATGTAGTACCACCGTTTTTTAAGTCATGTTCATATAGGACATTTGTCCTAACTTTAACTTTAAATGGGGCCCGCAAATAAGCGTTGGGATTGATCCGTCAAGATTTAGTTAAGGTGCGCATAAACTGGTCTCGATATCCGGTTATCAAATAAAAAAAATATATCTATGTAATAAAACATAATGATTTTCAAAATGTCTAAAAGATACAATTGGATGTGGATTGACTTAATTAAAGATTAAACGATTTAGATTACTTGATTCGAAATAAATTTCTCATTCAAACAATTGTTAATTTTTATTTTACACAAACCCACATCGGCAAAAGAAAGAAAAAGTGAGTTGTTTCACTTATATAAAGTGAACCTTTATGTTTCCATTTAATATTGTAGTGCTTTGCATATTTCAGCTCAAGACAATTTAAATTTAAAATTTTAATTAATTAACTTTTTGTGTAAGTTGGTTTATCTTTTAACCTAACTGATTAGAGTTAATCATTTTCGGTTTGATTGATTTGTTAGTTTAACCATGATTTTAACGGTTTATCAAAATATATTAGTTAGATTTGAAATAAACTTCTGACCTAAACAATTATTAGATTTTTTAGTTTACACAATCCCACATTGGGAAAAGAATGATTGAGGGAGTTATTTCACTTATATAAAGCGAATCTTATACTCCCATTTAATATTTGTAGTATTGTTCATAGTTCAATAGAATTTAAATTTAAAAATTTCAATTCATTAATTTTTGTGTGAGTTGGATAGCCTTTTAACCTGGCCATGTAGGCTATCTGTTAGGATTTAATTGATTTACTGATTTAATTGTGATTTTTAACTATTTTATCAAAGTATTAGCGATTGATCTGTGCCTACAAGCACTTCTAATGAAATAAAATTTTAAATTATTCATAAGAAAGTAAAGTGCTATCGAGTCATATCAATGCTAATAAAAACAAAATAATAATAATAAAATCAAATCAATACAAAATTCATGCATCTAAATTTGATTGATGATGTGTCCTTAATCAGATTTAATAAATCAACTCAAGTTTCAGCTTACATTATGTTTGCGTATTATATGACTAACAATGACATTGATACTAATGATGGCTAGAAGTTAAAGGATGGTGAATTTATCATACACTGCTTGTGTTTGAATAACATTAATAGGAAGAATAAGAATTTTACAATTCTTGATTACAAACAATGAAAAAAAATAATTGCATTAATAGATAAAAATTATTTCCAAATAAAGAAAGATTAATTACAAATAGAGAAAATAGATATGGATAAATATTAAATTTTCTTATTTTATAGGTATCTACATAACAAAACAAGATGGTTTTCAAAAATGTCTAAGAGATACAATTGATTAGAACGGTGTGAATTGACTTAATTAAAGATTGAACGACTCACATTGCTTGATTTGAAATAAATTTTTCGTTCAAACAATTGTTAACTTTTATTTTACATACATAATCCCACGTCGGAAAAAGAAATGAAAAATAAAGTGTTTCACTTATATAAAATGAATTTTATATTTTCTTTTAATATTGTAGTATTGTACATGCTAAAGACACTCTCAATCCAAAAATGCCTTTAAACACGGGTCATCTGCTAATATATATATATATATATATAACATGTGGAATATATTGCAAGCCATTGCATAAGACAAATGTGAGACAATTACGATTATTTTTATATTACAAATTTTGTGTTTCTTATGGTTAAAATACAGTAACCAGTAGCGATTTTTGGTGACAAACTAATGTCAGAAATTGGAATGGAGTCTAGGTCTATTAGTTGTGTATGAAGAGCGGGTTACATAGACACACTCAGTTCGTTACTCTAAATTTAAGACTTGATTCATTACGTGCTCAAGTATAATCATGCATGCATGTCTTCAATTCAATTAAAAAAGGGTTTTGTTTAAGAAGTGCTTGAATTGATCCCAAAGTGTATTTGAAAAATGGTTTGAAAAGTGCTTTAATAAAACTCTAAAAAGTTTTTTTTAGGAAGATGAGTTTAATGTATAATCATGCATGCATGTTTTCAATTATGTGGGAGCCGAAAAGAGGTATAGCTAAAACGGCAAACAAAGCATTCAAGCCCATCTGAGATGGGCCGATTGAAACCACTACCCACTGGACTGAAAGTCATTGCTGAATAGACATGAAAGACAGAAGAAGAACGCCGAGTTAAGGATACTTGTGCTACATGTCAGAGCCAAGTATATCAAGTAAGTTGGCATGGACCCATTACGTGGGACCAAACTGTCACTTTCAAAAAAGTATAGTAGAGAGATGGGCCTTGATGGAGTGATGATGGATGGCTAAGCTGCATGGAAAAAATCTCAAGGAAGATGACTCTATAAAAGTAGGAGAGAGGCTGAAGGAGGAGGTATGTGTTAACAAACTTGTACCTTAAGAAACCAAAGAAAAATACTAATCTTTCGATAGGGACTAACTTGCCTATCAGAGTGCTAATTTCGGCACCACTGACCGAAATTTTATTTATGTTTCAGATGACAACTAGAAAGATCCTATAAGTGCTTGTTTGGATTGAAAGAGTATTCCAAAACTACCTTCCCACAATTGGCGCCGTCTGTGAGAATACTCGAACTCGTCCATGGCAAACCCAAACCAAGATCCGCCGGTCACTAGATGTAACACCCCACCAAATATCATTTACATAAACTAGTTAAAATGTACATTTTCTTCCCATATACACAACTCAGTTCCATACAAATGTTTTCTTTCTCATTGAACTGCAAATTTTGTTTACAAAACAATTACAATAATACATATCCCTATTCAGTGAGTTAGAGAAATTACAAAACAATTACATCGTTCTTCTAATTTACTAATTACATTGGGACATTAATACAAAGTCAAAGAGTTCATAATAAAATAAAAGTTTTCATAATTTAGTTACAATGTCAAGTTCACAAAAGATTAGACTTTTTTAGTAAAAACAAAAGAAATGCCTTTATCTTCTTCTTCTTCTTCATGAACGAGTTTGGGGCTCTTCATTTCCTGAAATATTAGTAACATAAGAATAAGCAATGTTGCCCAGTAAGGAATAACTTTATCCAAGTATATAAATATTTGATTTAAATATGTATGACCTTTATTAACGCCTCATAATTTATTTGTATTTCAAAAAAACTTTACATATAACAAATCCCAAATCCACAATTAACCTCCACGCTTTTTCCATCCTCACACGGATGGCATGTGGACATCTCAAACCTTTCCACTTTCATCGTCCTCACATGAACCGACTAGTGGACACCTCATAACATCTCCACATTCGCCACCCTCACATAGATCGGGCACATGGGCACCTCAAACATAATCCCATATTTGTTGTCCTCACACGAACTGGGCACGTGGACACCTCAAACACATTCCAAAATCATGAACATTTTTCACATAACACCAACAATTACAAGGATTCTCCAATTTTACTTATCAATTATCCACTTCATCAATGTCATGAACCCTTAGGGTTTATATAAAAATTTGGGGTTTTTCCATATCCATGTTCACTTTCCTTGATTCAAGTATATTTATTCATTATTTTATCATTGATTCCACAATCCATCATCTATTTCCCAGAAACACATCATCTATACAAAGTATATATATATATACCACATCCATCTCAATAATTCAACACACCCAAAGATTCACACAAATTTAAGCCAAAATAAAAATATACAAGGGTAAAGGTATCCCTACCTCAAAAGTTGTTGAAGAAAGGATGAAGACCCAAAGATGAATCTTTACGATATCAAGATCTAATCGGTCCAAAATCTAGCTCTGAAGGAGATGAACAACCTTAATGAAGGAGCAAGGATGGTTTCTATCTAAAAGTAGATGAAATCTAGGGTTTAGGAGTTAGGGTTTTCAAAAAAGGGGTTTAGAGAGAGAACGAGTATGAAAAAGTGAAACCAAAATGTGTTTAGATCGAAATTTAAAACTGATATCCTGAATAGACCGCTTGAACGAAGTGTCGAAATACAAAGAGACCGCTCGATCGAACTTTCCATCGCTCGAGCGTTAAATGCAAGGTCTCAAAAGTTTTGCAGAGTTACAGTGAAAATACTGGGATCTTGTTTTCTACACTCGAGCGACTATTCTTTCACTCGAGTGGTCTCGCCTGCAAAGCTGCGAGATACCTTTTTGATCAACAACAGAGAACCCTTTATTGATGATGGAAAACCTTACACAAAGGAAGAAAACATCAACAAAAAAGGGAGGGATGATGCAAGCCATCACATGGCAGCACCAAACCAAGAACCTGTTGGTGAGAAACCAACAGAGACATCAATAAAGCATACAGATCAACCATATAACATCAGATAAACAAATCAAAATAGAGGCATGCAACCTAATGCTAGCAGAGGCCAAAAACAGCAGCAGATAAAACAGATTAGCATCAGATACAAATTAGCAAATCAGCCACACAGCAACAGAAAAACAGATTAACAGATAAGTAGATTATCACCCCAACAGACCCATCAGATACAAACCAAACAGCAACCCTCTGATTCTAGCTGACCCAGAAACAACCCTCAGATTATATCAGACCATACACCCCAAAAACCAGTCCAGAATCCAACTCAGCTGGCTAAAAGTTGATCAAATCCATGGCACTCCTTAACTGCATTCCTTAATCTGAGCCAAATTGATAATTATATCTAAGACAGAGTACATGTTCCTTTTTACAGAAGCTTTAACCCATAAAGCAAATCTAATCTTTATCGGCTCACCTAACTCAGATGCACAAGGTTGCACTCCATTAAACATACATTCATTCCTTAACTTCCAAATGGACCAAAGTATAATATAGGGCAAGGCTCTCCACAATCTCCTACCTAGTTTATTATAATTCCACCCTATTTACCAATGAAATAATCCATCAATATTCCTTGGCACTACCCATAAACACCCCAACCATTACATCAGACCACACCCGCCATG
>JAPPVO010000059.1:64242674-64274804 GCA_030407325.1 Camellia japonica | reverse complement strand
TTTATATGGTTTGGCATCATTTCACACATGATTTCAGCGCATATAGTGTAGTCACACTCTCACATTTGTCACTTCTTCATTATGTTTGAGAGTTGTGCTTTTATGCCTTGTTCATGAGCCAATGCATGACCATCATTTTCTTGCCTTTCATGCTATCATGTCAGCGCATTTAGGCCTCTGTTTTGGCATGTTTAACCTCTGTCCGAGGTTGGTTTGGTCATTTGTGCTATGTATTGCATGCCTATAGTGTTATGCTCTTTTCTTGCTTCAATGCTTTCAATTCCGAGCATGTCTTGCATGCATCATTTTCCTGCTTTGATGTCATTTAGCATCCTATTTCAGTGCTGAAATGTATACCATTGCATGCCCTCTTTCACATGCTTGTGTTGCATTACATGTGTTTGGATCGGACGTTAATCTAAACACAAGAAACGAGGGGCGTTTCATACTCGAAGTGATGAGACGTGCCTCATTTCTTGGTCGTCGTCCCCCTTGATTGTGCATGATAGGGTGGAGGCCTCTTGAGTCTTGTGTGTTATTTGTGCATTCATTGACTTGTACAAACTTGGCTTCTCGGCCATCGTGCATTGCGATGCTCGGTTGATGGCCTGAGAGTCGAGTACCGCACTCCTTTGAGCTTGAGAAATGATAAGGAGGGTGGTTGTACGCACATACCCTGCAAATGCCTTGCCTTGCCCCTTTTGTACTCTATTTGCAGCAAAATTGGAGTGTGCAGGAGCAAATGGCCGACCGGCCAGATGAAGTGGCCTACAGCTTCCCCTGGTGGCCGACAGCCCACTAGCTTGAAGGTGGTTCAAAGTTGTTCTGGTTCTGGAGCAGAAACAACCTGGAGATTGGTCCAGTGTTTGAGATCAAGACGAATGCAAATAGAGGCAACCAGTGGCAAAGCGATGGATTTTCGGGAGGAAGCCGATCGAGCATGCATGCATCCTTCGCCCTCGAGGCCCTTTTAACTGTTTTGCTTAGATGGTTAATTCATTGGTTCTGTACTTAAATAGTTAATGTGTTTAGCTATTCATTTGTGTTTGTAATTAGTTAACTAGATAGTTAATTAGTTATGATTTGTAATAGTTAGCTTAATTAGCGTAGCTAGTTAGCATTCATTTCATTCAGACCCTCCGTCGAGAGGGCAAATGTTGTAATAAGCGTGCGTGTGTGTGTGCATGTCTGCCAACCCCACGTCTTTCTCCCTTTTATTTATCCACTTTCAGTGGTTAGAATAGAGCATATTTCAATTAGCATATCTTATGCTTGCATGCGTGCATCATTCATTTGTCTTGCATACACCGGGCTCGGCGCATCATTCGAACTACATCGTATTTCAATACCTATTTGAATACATGTTATCAAGTTGCATTCATATGTCATCTTAGAATAACCGAGCCTATTTAGTTGCATTTTTGCATGTGTTGCATTAGGCATTTAACATAGCTAGGATCATACATGATTCCTAACTAGTTTTCTATTTTGGCTCGAAGTACACTGTAAGTGTTTACGCTTTAGTATCCTTGCATGTGTGTAAGTGACTACCATGATAGCATGCTTGCCATGAGGCTATGTGCTTAAATGATTAACTGCATGAATGCCTGTGGATGAAGGCTTCATTACTTGAATTGGAACAATTCATCAAAATGTGAGTTTTTAACCCACTTGGGGATGGCAAATCATGTTGTTTCAAGCCCACTTGAGGATGGCAAATTCGCGTTTTAGCCTACTTGCGAGTAGCATCTTCAAACCGCTTTCGAAGAACAAACATGAAGTGTTTTGTTCCAATTCTCGCGATTTAGTCTATACTTGTGTGTTGTGCGCATCATATAGTAAGTTAAGCTAATAATCAAATAACAACACGTGTTTTCAAAAACAACATATCATGTTTAGTAGAGGCCGATCCTTTGATCGGGCGAGCGGGGTGTAGACACCCCATTTTTGATCGACCTTAAGACTCAGACGTCATCGATTGAGCGCTCGGTGATTGTGCATGTTGAGCTCGTTTCGAGGTTCCGAAGTTTTGGTCGAGTGCCTTGCCTCCGGGCCTTTGAACTCTTTGTGTTTTGGCTCGGTTTGTGGACCAAGCCTTGTTTCTCTTCCCTGGAGGGAGGGAGAGGTTTGGTAGACCATCTTTTTGTGGTTGTAGACCACTTTTCGTGCTTGGAGACTAGTTTTCAGTGTTCGGAGTCTTCAGCCGCGCGCCTTGTCTCGAGACCGCTTAACGTTCTCCGTTTGGCGTGGTTTTTGAACCACACCTTGTTTCCTCTGCCTAGAGGGACACTGTGGTCCGGGACACCACTTTTGATGCCCATAGACTAGTTTTCGAGACTTTCGGCCGCGTGCCTTGCCTCCCGAACTTTCGTCTTGCATCCGTTTTGGTTTGTTTTTGGTACAAACCTTGTTTTCCTTGTTTGGAAGGTGGTACAAGGGTGGGAGACCAGTTCTTCCCCTTGGAGACCACTTTCCTCCCCGCCAGCCAGTTTTCTGGTCAGCCAACTGGTTTTCTTGGTCTTTGAGCCACCTTTTATGGTCGGCCACCACACCATTGCATTGTTTTCATGCTCTAGACCTTCTCCCACCATGGCTGACCACTTGTTGTCTTGGGAGACCATTTGTGGTGGTCGGCCGACCACTTCAAGTGGTCGGCTACTTTTCATCACCTTTTTGGATATATTTTCATCCAGCTGTCACAGCTGGAAAGCCCTAAAACCATCCTCCATACACGTGTATAGAGGGATGGCCTTGGACCCTAAGCTTGTTCAACAAGCTTACACTTTTGTTCTCTATAAGAGAGAACCTCCTCCTCCCTCCCCTAGGTTCAGAATTTTGTGGTTGGAGTGATAGATACACACTTGTCTCTATATTTACTTGTTTGCTCTTGTTTTGTGCCTAAAAGTGTAGTTTTATCACACTTTAACACACAAACACACACTCAAACACCATACTCTTGGGGTCCCTTGAAGTTGTTTTTGAAGTTTTTGGACTGGTTTTGGTTCAAAAAGAGTGCTGGAGTTGCAGCCTTGAAGGTGTTCATCAAGGGTGAGTTTCTACCCTCTTGAACCTTGCTTTTGCTTAAGCTTTTAGACCTATTTTCATGCTGATTTAAGCTTAACTTCCTACTGTAAAAAGTTCTATTTTTCAGTCCTTAAAATGTTTGTTTAAGGTCACTTTTTTGTTGGGGGTGGTCTACCCCCTCTTAGGCCTTGTTAGGCCTTGTTTTGAACCATCCCTTTTGGCTCTTGTTCTAGCCTTTGCATGACCTTTCTACCACTGAAATCCAGAGGATTTTCAGTGGTGGAAAGGTGGTTTTGGGGTCCCAAATAGGAGAGGGTCAACCCCTCTCCTTGTGTTTTGTATGCTTGCTTTGAATGCCTCATGTTTGAGCATGTTTATTAAGCTTGTGTTGGCTTGTTCTTAACATGTATTTGGGGTTATTTTGAGATGGCATGCCACTGTTTTTGGTTGTCTTGATCATCCCTTGCATGCATAATACACTTGTAGTGTAATCCTCACAAACTAGCTTTGTATGCTTCATGAAGTAGCATGTATTTCTAGCTTGTTTTGAGTCCATTTCAGCATGTTCTTGGTGTTGTTTTACCATGATATACAGGGCCGGCCCTGAGGTGAGGCCACTAAGGTGGTCGCCTCGGGCCCCCAATTTTGAATAAAATTTAGGGCCCTCAATTAGGAGAGTGTATCATGTCATGTTATTTTATAATTACTTTAATATTAGTTCAATTAATTTATTTTCATGTTGTTATGGTGTTATTTTGATTCGTGTCCGATTGATATTTAATGTGAAAACTTTTACTTTTAGTTAAAAATAATTTAGCAAGTGTATGAATTTTTCTCATGAGTTGAATTTTATAAAATTTATTTCTACTAAATGAAATTATTCATAGAATGTTTGATTTTAATTCAATTGCATTTTTCTAATTAAAAAAATTGTACCTTATTACTATATATTTTTTATTAGATTGACTCTAAAATAGGTAACAAAAAAATACATATCTTAAATGAAAAAAAGATATTAGCCTTAATTATTATTTTACATACTTTTTTATTCAGTTAAATGAAGTTAAATAAAAGATTAAAAAAATATCATGGCATCTCTTAGTGAACATTAAAATATATAACTAATAATTCATATTATTGAGTCGTGAAAATTAGTCAACCCTAACTTACTAATTTTATATATTGCTTGAGTTGTGTCAAAAATTCTCATCTTTACCCCCAATTAATTTTAGTTCTTATAGCATTGGTAAGCTAAAAATAAAGATTCGATTCAACTAATTGAAGTCAACTATTATATATATATATATATATATATATGTATATTTGTTATCTAAATTTTTTAAATTGTAATGTAATAGAAATAAATTTTTATCCTTTTTGTTTTATCTAAACAATTTTTTTTTTTAAGATAATGATACATGAAGGGCCCAATTTAAAAAATTCGCCTTAGGCCCCTAATAACTCAAGGCCGGCCCTGATGATATACCTCTGTTAAAGTTTGGTTTAATGGCCCTATGCATGCTCCATGCACTTGTAGTGCATTTCCATGAATTAGCCTACTGTGTATCATGCTTTAACATGTCATTCTAGCATGCTTTTGGCTTAACTTCAAGAAGCTTTTGTCCATGTTTTAGCATGCTCTAGCTCTGATTTGTGTTGTTTTGGTCATGCATGCCATGCTTTGTATAGCTATAATGCATTCTAGCTTGTTAGCTTTGTGTATCAAGTCCACTAGCATGTATTACTTGGGCTATTTGAATAATTTGGCATCATTTAAAATGTGATTTCAGTCTATATAGTGTGGTCATGCACTCACATCTTTCACTTATTCAATGCGTTGAAGGGTTGGTCTTTTATGCTGTAACATGAACCATTGCGTATGCCTTTATACCTAAGTTTGCGAGCTATCATTTCAATATGTTTTTGGGGTTATTTTGCCATGATATAACTCTGATTTTTGTTGGTTAAGCCATCTCATGCTTGGTCTTGGTAGTTGTAGTGTAATCCTCCCTTTTGGCCTTGTATATTTCATGCTTCATGCTTATCATGCTAGCTTATTTTGGCTTCCTTCCATGCATGTTCTAGACTCATTTTGACATGTTCTAGGACTATTTTGGGTTGCCTTTTCCATATGCTTCATGTTTTGCATAGTTGTGGTGCAAGTGCCTTGCTAGTTTCGAGCTTTGGGCACCATAGCATGCTTCATTTGTATCATGTACATGATTTGACATCACTTATCATGATATTTCAGAGCTTGTAGCTTTGCTATGCTCCCACTTCTTTCGTGTTTTGAATGCCTTTGAGTGTTATGCATTGTTGCCTTGTTTGTGGCCTAGTATGTATGCCATCTTGCCTAGGTCCTTAAGCCCTCATCTTAGCATGTTTTGGTCATTGTCTTGACCTATTTCAGCTTTATCCAGGTTTGGTTCATGCACTTGTGCCATGTATTGCATGTCTCTAGAGTAATCCTCTTTGCTAGCCTTATGCTTAAGGACTCTTGCATTCCATGCTTGTGTTGTTTGAATGATTTGGCATCATTTCTTACTTAATTTCAGTGCATATAATGTGGTTACACTCCCATGTTTATCACTCTTTGAGCACTCTTGAGAGTTGTGTTCTTAGGCATAGTTGATGGGCCATTGCATTGTGCATGCTTGCCTTGATCTTCATGCCTTAGTTTTATCATAATGGCCACTGATTTGGGCATGACTGAGGTTTGTCCATTTTGGTTTAAGTCCATCGAGCATGTTATGTAAATGTTGTTACATTGTATCATATTGTTGCATGCTTATGTTGCCTTGTATTGTGCATGCATTAGCGTCGTTTGCATGCTTATATCACATTGCATTGAGTATGCCATGTTGTTGTTCGCATTGTGTATGCCATTTTGTTGCTTTGTATTGAGTATGTATGCCATTAGCATTGAGTGTGCTATGTTACATTGCATTGCATGTTTGCATGCTTGAGTCGCATTGCATGTTTGTATGCTTGATGTTGCATTGCATTGTGTATGCCATATTCTTTGCATTGCGCATGCTCATCTTACATCGCATTGAGTATGCCATGTTGTTGTTTGCATTGTGCATGCCATGTTATTCATTGCATTGAGTATGCCATGTTATTCATTGCATTGTGTATGCCATGTAGTTGCATTGTGCTTTGCATGCCTTGCATTGCATGTTGCATGTTGTTACATTTTGTTTGGATTGGGTGTTAGTCCAAACACGAGAAATAAGGGACATTTCATACATAAAATGATGAAACGTGCCTCAATTCTCGGTCACCGACACTCTTGATCAATCATGATAGAGTTTTAGGCCTTATGTGTTTATGTGTGCATTCATTTCATATTGAATTGTGCAATTTGGCTTCTCGGCCATCATGCATCGAGATGCGCGATTGGTGGCCCGAGGGTCGAGAACCACACTCCCTTGAGCTTATGAAATGATAGGGAGGGTGGTTGTGCACACATATCTTGTAAATACATTGACATGCCCTTTCTTACTCTCTGTTGCAGCAAACTGGAGAAATGCAGTAACAACTGGTCGGCCAACCAGAAAAACTAGCTGGCCGACCACTTTATCTGGTCTGCAACAAAGATAGGTGGTCGGCCAGTGGCTGGTAACACCCCTAGGTGGTCGGCCATGCTCCCACAGGTCCCCAAGGTGAGTTAGAAGCTTTCTGGAGCTTGGTGCAAGGTTCTGAGAACAGTTGGAAACAGAGGCAAGTTGAGGCATCGCGACGGATTTCCGAACAAGGTGACCGAGCATGCATGCACCCCTCATCCCGAGGACCTCTGTTTATTGCTTTCTTTAGCTAGTTTACGCTTTGGTTTTGTATTTAAGTAGTTAATGCGTTTAGTTGCTTATTTGTATTGTAATAGCTTAATTAGTTAACTTGTTAGTTAATTAGTTTTGTGATGTAATAAGTAGTTTAATTAGCTTAGATTAGCTAGTTAGCTTCTTATTCGGACCCTCCGTCGAGAGGGCCAATTGTTGTGATAAGCGTGCGTGTGTGTGATGCATGTCTTCCAATCCCCATTTCTTTCTCCATTTTACTTAACCGCTTACGATGGTTAGTTTTAGGGCATATTTCAATTAGCATACCTTATGCTTGCATGTGTGCATCCATTCATCAGTTTTGCATGCACCGGGCTTGGCGCATCATGCTAACTGCATTGTATTTCAATTCCTATTTGAATACGTGTTCAACAGCATGTTATCAAGTTGCATTTCACATGACATCTTAGATAGCTGAGCCTCTCTAGCTGCATTTTCGCATGTGTTGTATTAGCCATTTTAACATGAACTAGGATCATGCATGATTTCTAACTAGTTCTCTGTTTTGGCTCGGAGTACACTGTGAGTGTTTACGCTTTAGTATACTGCATGTGTGTTAATGTTGCCATGAAAGCATGCTTGCCATGAGGCTAACTGCTTATTTGATATAACTGCCTGAATGCCTGTGGGTGAAGGTTGGATTACTTGAATTGGAACAATTCATTGAAATCCGCGATTTAGCCTACTTGCAAGTAGCAAACTTCAAACCGTTTTCAAACAAACGAACATGCAATGTTTTGTTCCAAATTAGGCGATCTAGTCTATACTTGTACGATGTGCGCATCACATAGTAATTCTAGGTTAATAACTGGAATAAGAACACATGTGTTTTCAAAAATAAAATATCATGCTTAGTACAGGCCGATCTTTGATCGGGCGAGCGGGGGTGCTCATTGCATGACCTTCCCCTCTCGTACCCAAGTTCCCGAGCCGAGGCAACTTTGGTGCTGACGGACATGTGGCCTTCGGCACGAGTCAGTGTTTCCTAAATTCCCCCAAAATAAAATATTTAGGTGGCGACTTTGTATCTGGCAAAGCAGTCCATGTTTGGCACTTTTTTTTATAAAAATCAGTTTTCCAAAGCGATTTGCCAGATTTGGACTATTTAGTGATTTATCAGTCTTGCATTGCACTTTGTGAGATCAGATTCAGAACCGTGACATGAGTCCGAACTTGTAGTAGCTAGAGAACAAACGAATTTGCGCCCTTGCAGCGCGGTTTCCGGGAGTTCTCGGGGCGGTCTACACGGGGGTGGTCATTTCAGGACCTTCCCCTCTCGTACCCAAGTTCCCGAACCGAGACAACTTTGGTGATGACAGACACGTGGCCTTTGGCACGAGTCAAATTTTCCTAAATTTCGCAAAACAAAATATTTAGGTAGCGACTCTGAAATTTGGCAAAGTAATCCATGTTTGGCGCTTTTTCATTAAAATCGATTTTCCAAAACAATTTGTCGGATTTGGACTCTTTGGTGATTTATCAGTCTTACATTGCACTTTGTGAGATTAGATTCAGAACCGTGACAGGAGTCCGAACTGTAGGACCAATTTGAGCTCTCTGAAAGAGGGGTGCAAAAAAGTCAAGCTACACTTTGTTCCACATGGCAATTGTGGCTCTAGCATCTCTGAGTTCTTCATCTTTTTGACCAACCATCTCTTCCTATGTAGCTTGTGACATCTCAAGGTTTTCAATATTCTCTTCATATGTGGCATATATTTTCAAAACTTCATTCCTTTCGGTCTCACAAGATAGAAGTTTCCTATATAGGTCTTGTCTGTCATTAGAGATCTTGATGACATTCTTCTTTGCTGTTGCAATTTCTCCTTTTAGCTTGACATTCTCGCTTTCACATGCTTTGAGCTTGAGAGTGGGTTTGTCATTGATCTTAGACAAATTCAGAGATTCATCGTAAAGCTTTTCGTAAGCTTGTTGTAGATTATCACCATCAATCTCATCATTGTTTTTTGATGTTTCATCACCTTCTTTTTGCTCCTCTTTCTCCTGGACCTCATCCAGTCGAGCAACTAAGGCAGGAAAGGTGATAGATGGTGGTGAAAATAACTCTCATCTTTCATGAAATTGACTCAAAATGTCCCATGCATCTTTGGCCTTTGTGCAGTGAGTAACCCGTTGCTGTTCTTCATCAGAAATTGCTCCACAAATGGTAGTCAGAACTCTCTGATTGCTCGGATTGTCAGTGCTTTCAACATTCTCTTCAATGGCTTGCCAGCTCTCAGGGTCATAAGCTCTCAAAAACATCTCCATTTTGATCTTCCAGTACAAGTAATTACTCCCATCAAAGGTAGGAGCACGGTGCAAATTCTGACCATGAGCAAATTCCATTGGCTTTGGAGGAGATTGAGTGACAGTAGACCAGAATGCCATGTAAGTATTATCTCCGTCTTCACCATATTCGGTTTCATCGGATTCTTGCTCTGACCCACTTTCATCATCCCAAGTCACGGTATAGACTTTCTTTCAGTTCTTTTTCGAAGGACATTCAAGAGCAATATGTTCTCACCCTTGACATTCGTAACACTTGACCCCTTGCCCCTTCACAATCTTCTTTTCAGTTTTTGGAGCAAGTTTTGGTGGAAAAGTTTTGGGTTTTTCATTACTCTTATCTTTTGAAATAGAGTCCTTGAAATTAGGTTTCTTTTTCTTTAAAATTTTTTTGGACTGTTTAGTCAACATAGTCGTCATCTCGGACTCTAGATCAAACTCAATCTCAGGGATTTTTGTAGTCTCATGAGCACTAGTGAAAGCCACACTATCTTTTTGTTTTTTCTTAGAAATCTGGTGGGCTTCATAAGTCTGCAAGTTTCTAACCAACTGATCAAGCTTGAGGGTATCAACATCCTAAGCCTCCTCAATAGCTGTCACTTTTGATTGGAACCTCTCAGGTAAACACCTCAAAATTTTTCCAACAACCTTAGCTTTAGGGATTTTTTCACCGAAGGTGAAACAAGAATTCATGATGTTACTAAGTTTAGCATAAAAATCATCAAACGTCTCATTATCACACATAAAAAGAGTTTCAAAGGTAGAGGTGAGACGTTGAAGTTTTGACCTTTTAACAGAAGTAGTACCCTCGTGAATAGTTTCAAGAATATCCCAAGCCTCTTTTGTTACCTCACAAGTGCAAATTTGATGAAACTCTTCTAGTGTGATGGAGTAAAAGAGGGAGTTGAGAGCCTTACTGTTCCAACTCGAATTTTGATAATCGAATGCATCCCATTTATCAAGAGGTTTGGGAATATCAACACCATTAATGGTGACAACAGGTTCACTCCATTCATAGATCACACAGTGCCAAACTTTCTCATCGATAGATTTTAAAAATGCTCTCATACGAGCTTTCCAATAAGAATAGTTTGTACCATCAAGTAACGAAGGTCTATGGGTCAAATTACATTCACAAATTAAATCCATATCACCAATCACACAAAATCACACTCCTATAGTTTTGATAAAAACAAAGAGTGACCTGCTCTGATACCAATTGAAAAACTAAGTGATCCGCGACTAGATCAAGATTTAATTGTACCAATTCCCAACCAAATAAAACTCACAATCTAAATCATCAAGCACGTACGAAAGTGATTTAGATTGCTGTTTCAAAAACAATAAATAGACACAAAGGATTTTTACGTAGAAAAAATCACTATTGAAACACCTCCAATTGTGATTAAAAAACCACGGGCGAAATGCCACAAATCAATCCACTACTAAAGAAAAAAAGATTACAATATACCAAACAAATTACCAAAACGCTGTCAATTTGTCTTCCACAATCTGTATATCTTTCACCGCAACCTTTGCCTCGGAATTGATTAGATTGATGTTGAATCCACAACATCCATTGTCGAATCAACGACTGCGCACAACATCAAACTCCTTCGACGACTCTGCGCTTGATTCTTCGGATTCCACCGAAGAAGAACACTTTTAAAGATGAACAATCAACCACCTTGATGTCTGCTTATCAAAACATGAGTTTAAAATTCAATCAGACATCAAGGAAAAACAGTAAAACAACCCCAAAACAAAACCCTAAAACCCTTAAAGAAGATCTGAAAAAACATAACCCTAAATCAAACTTAAACAAGTATTTATAGACAACAGGGGTTGCGAAGGTCGCTCGAGCGAAGACTCTCTCGCTCAAGTGAGGAACCAAATACGCATGTTTTCCTTAAGTGGCGTCGCTCGAGCCAAGCTTCCTTCACTTGAGCGTACAATCCTCTTTCCCAGAACTTTTGCAGACAAAGACAACTTTCGGGAGCAGAACTTCTTCGCTCAAGCCAGGACTCCTTCGCTCGAGCAAGCAAGGCAAAACAACTAGGAAATTTACAACTCAATAACACAATGTTTGTTCGTGGAAATTGACAAAACTAAGGGACCTAACATGAGTGATAATGGCAGTGTTGGTGATCATGTTAATCAAATGGAACTAATTTATAGCGATTCGGGCTTAGACCCGACCCATTTATTGCCTTCGAATTCAGGAAACCATATCCCTAGTGATCATCATTCCCTCTTTTCTTGTTGGGTTTTGGCTTCGAGGGTCGACACCCTATTTGGTGGTGTCGACATTGTCTTCTTTTCCTTGTTTTGTTCTTCTCTTGGGGTCGACACCAGTCTTGGTGGTGTAGACACTTGTCCTATTGATTAGCCTCTGGGGTCGACACCAGCCTGGGTGGTGTCGACACTGTCTTGTTGCTCAATCCTAGAAATTGCTACTGAAATATAGGGTCAACGCTATGGGTTCTGAGGGTCGACCATTCTTTTGTTGTTTTGTTCTGGGTTGCCTACTGAAAAATAGGGTCAACACCACCGATTTCAAGGGTCGACCCTTGCCTGCTGCACAACATTATTGTCTCAGCTTTTCTTCTTAAGGGTCAACACCACTGCCCCGAGGGTTGACCCCTGTGAGTTATTTCTAGATATTTGTTCTGTTTGGGACTTACTTTTCGGGGATTTTTGACTTATTCTTTTCATTTGACTTTGAAGTTATTATTCTATTAATACCTAGTCACTATAAATAGAACCAAAAGCACTTTTCCCTCATTGGTTACTTCTCTTTTCCCTCTCTAACAATGAACCTCTCTTCTCTTTCTCTAAAACTATACTTTTTCCACTTAGATCCTTAGATCTACTCACCTAGAGGTATCATTTCACCTTGATCCTTTGAGATAGATTGTAGATCGTGTCAAGGGCTTCCTTTTGATCTGAGTGGTTCATGATTTCTTTAACGTTGAGTTTTCCTGAGTTCTTCTCTTTCATTTTCTAAGCTTGAGGCAGGGATTTTCCGTACTTCTTTATAAGTTTTAACTTAGTTATTTATTTTTATAAAACAACATTGTGAAAAAGTGGATTTTTGAACAAATCTTGAGTTTTGGTTCGAAATTAAAAGGAGGGGTTTTCAAATGGTTTATTGGAAATGGTTGTGAATAGATGTTTATTAATGAGCTATGATGAAATTATGGGTTTTTACCTTGATAAATAGTTTATAAAGGAAAGAGGGTTTTTGGCCCTAGAAACCTCAAATGGTGATTTTGTATTAATAAAGGAAATTGACATTGAAATAGTGAAATTGAGTTGTATGATGAGGATGGTGGAGTTGGATATATATTATTACTCATATCTTGAAATTTGAAAAGTTTATCTTGATTGAAATTATCTATTTGTTTAGAGATATCTGTTTTGGGCTATCAGTGGATGATAGTTATGATTGTTGTAGAAATTGCATGAGAATTAGAAGAATTGAAAACTAGTTTCTCATTCATTTGCATTGAGTATCGTTGTATATTTATTTCGCGGAAAATGTATATTGTTTTTGAGAAAATGGGTGAATCAGGGAAGGAGTTATTGTTACATTAAATAAGTTGGCTTGTGTGTCCATGGTGAAAGTTCTAAAAACCATGCGTATACATGGGTGCCGATCCTGTGGATGAAATATCCGTAAAATGACAATAGTAGTGCTTGTATAGCCTACGTTTACATGGGTGCCGGATTGCGGTTTCCCACGAATGAAATTTTCATGAAATGTGATACTTGTCTAGAGATTCCCAAAGTTGTGATTCACCACCTTGTTTTTCTAATGTAAATGAAATGATCCTGGAATTATGACATGAACCTGACATTGCATGGTTTTCGGAAAAAGGGATATAAAATATTTTGTCACGAGCATTACATATGCATTTGACTCTTATATCTTTGTTAAGATTCATATACTGTGTTGGATTATTTCTACTGGGCTTTGGCTCACCCTAAGTAGGAAAACCATTTTCAGGTGCGGATGATATGCCTCCGCCAAGGCAATAGCTTAAGAGGACTTGGAAGCAAGGACTTCATCTTATTTATTTTGTTGTATTTATTTGTACAAGCCTAGGGCTTTAATTGTATTGGATTTAAATCCATTTTGTTGTAACCAAGCACTGTCTTGGAAAACTGTAAGCCCTTAAAATATTCCTTATTTGCTTAATGTTCATTCTATTATGTAACATATGCTATAGATTTAAGGATAGGCTTATGAATGTATACTTGCATATGTTACTTTTTTGTAAACTTAATTGGAAGCTACTGGAAGATAATTACTTTATCCTAGTTGTTATTTATTAATGTTGTAGATGTGTTATTGTATTTATTTCGGGGAGTTACAAATTGCTAAAGAATTGTCCAATGCTGATTACCTTTTGTCGGACAAGATGCAAGTCACTACCATACTTAATAGTCTTTCATTGTCTTGGGATCATGTTGTAACATCTCTAACTCATAGCAAACTAGATATTTCAATGGTAACATTGCCTGTGCTCTTAGTTTTGGAAGAAGAAAGAATGAAGCGAAGGCGCAAAGAAGGATTGTCTTCTAACTTGTTAATGGCACAATCTTCAACACAACTACAGAATAATTCCCACACGCTATTCAACAAGAGAAAGACTATTTCTTTCAAGAAAAAATGGAAGAAGGGGTTCCACAAAGGGTGGCAGAAGTAGCAAGGATAGTAAAAACAACAACATAACTAGAACCAAGTTGGTCCATGCTACAATTGCAGTAAAAAAGGTCACATCAAAGCCACTTGTCCTAAGAACAAGTAGAAAAAGGATTATAATCCCATTGCCATGACAATTTCTGAAGCAATAGTAATCAAACCTTCATCAAATTCATGGTAGATTGATTTTGCTACAACTAGACATATAGTGCAAAGCAAAGAAATGTTGATGGATTTTACTGAAAAGAAGATTAGTGAACACAAAGTCTATATGGGCAACAACTCTTACAGTGATGTTTTAGGCATCGGCAACTGTCAATTCTCTATTAATGAATCTTTCATCATACTTTATGATGTGCTTTATGTACCCAGTATTCGACGAAATTTAATTTCTGTTCCAGTGTTAACCCAAAAGGGTTTTGAGATTAATTTTAGGCTTGACACAATGTTGATAAAAAAAAGGAAGTATATTAGTAAAAGGTGTAAGAGCGAATGACATGTACTCTCTTCCTATTGATAATAATAAAGTATGTATTTCTGATTATTTGCATGTATTTACTAGTAATAGTTCTTATTTATGGCATTTAAGATTAGGTCGCATTAATAAAAGTAAAACATCTAGAATGTTTAAAAGTGGCCTATTGCCTAAAGTGTGTTATGATAATGTTGATACATGTGAACTATGCATCCAAGGAAAAATGACTGGCAAGCCATTTTCAAAACATTGGAAATCATCAGAATTACTTGAAGTAATTCATTCTAACATTTATGGCCCTTTAAGAACTAAGACTCATCAAGGCATGAATACTTTATTACTTTCACTAATGATTATTCAAGATATGGACACATCTACCTTCTTAAACACAAATCAAAGACAATTGAAAATTTAAAGAGTATAACTTAGAGGTAGAAAAACAACTTGGTCGGTCCATTAAGAACTTGAATAATGAGAGAGGTAGTGAATATAAAACTATGGATTCTTTCTACAAGGTGAATTGTAATGCCTTGAAATAATTACAATAATTTGACCCAATACAATATACATAAGACAACGTAATCAAAATAATAAACTTCCATTAACCTGAATCATTATACAAAAGTGACACATGCGATGTAAATTCATAAATAGTTCATCCTAAATCTACAGCATGTGTTACAAGTAGTAAAGAGGAATGAAAGTTAAACAGATAATTATATGCCCTAAAGGCTTACATCTTTCAAGTCATTGCTTGGTTACAACAAAAGAGAGTCTAACTCTATAAAATTTAAGCCATTAGCTACACAAATAAGTACAAAAAGTGAAGCTCGTTCTCCAAACTCCTTCCGAGCTATTGCCTTGGTGGAGGCATATCATCAACACCTGAAAAATGAGTTTTTCCAGATAGGGTGAGCCACAGCCCAGTAGAAACAATCTAACACAATATATAAGTTTTAACGAAGGTATAAGTAAAATGTGCATTTGCAAGGCTAGTGATAAAACATTCATTTTCTATATAATCACAAAGTGCCAAAATTCACACCTCAATCCCTTTTTCCTTCTCGTCAATTCAAGTTAATTCATTTCATCTCAATTCATGAGCGAGTTTCATTATCTTTCAGACGACCCATTTGAGATTACAACTCAGTGGTTCCCAAATTAACACAATTATCACACAAACACTTCAATCTGCCATTTTACAGAAATTTCATCCGTGGGATCGACACCCATGTATACGCGCGGTTTCGGGACTTTCACTCAAGACACACAGCCAACTTAATTCAATGAAGTCCATCTCCTATCTCCTCCCAAACATGGAGTACATCACCTTTCTCCTCCCAACCAATCATACATATACAATGTATTTAAAACATAGTCATATTTAATGATAGCTCACAAGAGATTAGTTTTAATTCACCTAATTCTCATGCAATTTCTACAACAATCATAGCTATCCTCCACTGATAGCCCAATACAGATATTTCTAAACAGATATTCAATCTTAAGACAGATAATTTACTCAAATTTCCAAAAGTGTGAGGTAATGCATATCCAACTCCACCATTTACATCAACATTCATCCAATTTCATATTTATAATAGCAATTTTATTTATTTATACAAAATTAATATTTGAACCATTTTAGGTTAACTTCCCTCTTTCCCAAATGTCAAAATCAACAATTGTGACACAATATAACCTCATTTTCAAACCCCATGACCATTTATATCACATTCACTAGAAACTATTCTTTTGATTTTACATCTCAAACCCTAAGTTTGTCCAAAATACTTCCAAAACCCACCATTGTTACACAACAACCCATAACTAAGTTAAAAACCATAAGAAGGTGTAGAAAATCCCTACCTCAAGCTTAGAAGACCAAAGGGAGATATGGAGAAACTTCAAGGATGCCGAAACCAAGCTTTAATCGGATCAAAATGTAGCCCTTGAGATGCTTTAACTTTTTAACAAAGGCAAGTGGGTAGAGATATTACTAGAACTAGGTGAAAATGTAGAGAGAAAGAGAGTGTGTTTTAGAGAGAGAGCGTCCCGACCTAGGGTTTTGGTGAAAAAGATGTGAAAAAGTGATGTAAAAGGGTGCTGCTGTGAACTAATATATGCACAGTCCGCTCGAGTGCAAAAAATGACACTCGTGCATCAAACACAATAAGTTGTTCCGCTCGAGCGCAAGAAGTGCTGAAAAAGACGCTCACCACTCTAGCGCAAGAAGTGACGCTCGAGCGTAGAAAACACACATTCAGTAGTTTTGTAGGCAACAGACCAACCGCTCGAGTGCAAGAAATAGCCGCTTGAGTTGAGCCCGCTCGAGTGTAGAATACACTCTCCCAGTAATTTTGCAGACCTGCAAAAGTACTGAGAGTTTGCAAAGCTCGCTCGAGTGCAAAAAGTGCCGCTCGAGCAGAGGAGCAAAAATTTGGGCAACAAGAGTTTGAAAATCAAGCAACCAACCTGTCCCAAACACAACCACAACAATCCAAAAGACAAACTTAAAGGAAAACCAGGGGAAAAGAGATGAACAACAACACCAAACCACGAAACTCGAGTTCGGCATACAATAAAGATTGGGTCAAAACCGGAATCGCTATATAAATGATATCAAACATTTGTTTACAATGCCTTATACTCCAAAACAAAATGGAATTACAGAAAGATAGAATCATACTCTAATGGAAATGACAAGGTCTATGATAGCTCATGCTGACATTCCCATTCATTTTTTGGGAGAAGCTTTGTCCACCACTACGTACATATTAAATAGAGTTGAAACGAAAGTCAAACCTCTAACTCCTTATGAACACTAGAATGGTACTAAACCTAATGTTTTAAATTTAAAAGTTTGGGGATGCAAAACACATGTACTTATTCCCAAACCTTTAAGGGATAAATTAGGAGGTAAAACTTAGGAATGCAAGTTTATTGGTTATGTCAAAAATGGGAGTGTGTAGACACCCCATTTTTGACAGTCCTCAAGACTTGGACGTCACTGTTTGAACACTCGGTGATTATCCATGTTTGTGTTTGTTTGGAGTTCCCGGAGGTCTCGGCTACGCGCCCTGCCTCAGGATCTCCGAACTTGACCGTTTTGTGTCTGGTTTTGCACCAAACACTTGTGTTTTGCCTTGGAGGGGCAGGGAATGCCTTGTGAGGCATCCCCACACACCACCGGCAGTGGCTAGAGGCCACCGGCTGGTTTTTGTTGCCGCCGGCAATGTATGTGGCCGATCGGCACTCTTTGTTGCCGGTCGGCAGTCATTTTTGTCAAAATGACATTTTTGGCCAGCCGACTGCTATTCATCTGCTTTTGTAGATATTTTAGGACAGTTGTCTGGCATTTGGTTCCCCTCCATACACGTGTATGGAAGGATGCCCTCCTTGTAAGCTTGTTGTATAAGCTTTACAAGTTTGTTGCCTATAAGAGAAGGGTCTCCTCTCTTGGCATAGAGGTTAGAGAATTTTGGAGAGAAAAACACAGAGAGAAGCTCTGGTTTTAGGGTTAGGGTTGATACATATCTCCTATATCTCTTTTTCTCTCTTTATGTTCTAGGTGTTTTAGTTCATATTATTGCACACAAACACCTAGTGCTTCACCTTCCTTTGGCTACTGAGGTTCTAAGGGCTTGTCCTTGCTATTTTTGACTGGATTGAAGCTTAAGGAGGCAACAAGATCACCATTGTTGAAGAAAGGCTTCAAGGGTAAGAAACTAGTCTTTTTTACCCCATTTTTGCATCCTATTTCTACCTATCTTAGAGCTGTTTTTGTGTTTAGTTTATAACATAAAAAAGTTCTGTTTTTTAGCCCTCTTGATTGTTTATTAAGAGTGTTTTGTGGTTTGGGTTTGTTTGACCCCTCCTAAGCCTTGTAAGGCTCCTTTTTGTGCTATTTTGTGCAAGTTTCGAGACTTGGGTGTTTGGGCCTCTTCACCACTGAAATCTTGAGAGATTTCAGTGGTGGAGATGGTGCCTTGAAGTCTCCAAAAGGGGAGGGCCACCCCCTCTCCTTGTTGTCCTTGAAAAGGACCAATCTTGGCCTCTTAAGGGAGCATCTAGCTTAGGCTCTTGTTGATCATGCCATGGCTGTATTTTATGCTTATATTGCCATGATATAACTTTGTATTAAGTTAGTTTTGGTACACCATGCATGCCTTGCATACCTACCTTGTAATACCTTGTTGTTGCCTTAATATGCCTTGGGTTGTAAACCATTATTCTATCATGTTTTAGGCTTAGTCTTGTGAAGCTTTTGTGCTTGTTTTGCCATGTATGAGGTCTGTCCTAGGTTGTTTGGGTCGACCCTAGCATGCATTGTGTAGCCCCTTTGTATATTTGGGCTTGTTGGCCTTAAGTGCATAAGTGTATAGCATGCATTGCTTGCATTATTTTAGTGGTTTGGAACCACTTAGCATGAAATTTCAGTCCATTTAACATGTTTGCATACTTGCCTTAGAGGCTTCATTGTTTCTTTGAAAGCTTGTGTTGTATGCTCCATGTTTTGGTCATTATGTATGCCTTTGGATTTGAGCCACTTAGATGCCATCTAGGTGCACCCTTGGTTTTGTTTAAGCCTTCTTTTTTGGGCATTTTGGCCACTATTTTAGGCCTATTTAGAACCGCCTAAATCATGTTTAAGTCCACCTTTTCATTAGTTTGCATTGCCTCATGTTTGCTTGTATGCTTGCATAAGTGCCTTGCCATGCCATGTTGCATCCTTAGCTTGCATGCCTAGGTTGCATTGCATCTTGCATGCATGCCTTGTTCCTTGATTTGGTGATAGGAATTGGGCCTTGTTTTGTTTGATTGGTTTGCATTTCATTTGACATGAAAGTGCACACTTGATTCTTTAGGCCATCATGCATGGAAATGCGTGATTGGTGGCCCGAGAATCGAGGCACATACCCCTTTGAGTCGCAAACATGATAGGGGGCATGATTGGTGCATACATTGTTTGAATTGTATTGTCATGCAAGTTTTGCCCTCTGCTGCTGTGAGTTGCAGATTATGCAGGCATTGTTTGCCGACCGGCAACATTTGCTGCCGGCCGGCAGTAAGTCATCAGCCGATGGATTCACTTTGTGCCGATGGCCACATCCTATTGCCGGTGGTAATTCTACTCAGCCGGTGGTATCCCCTAGTGTCCTGAGAGGCATTCCTGAAACTTTGGCAGTTTTCAGAGGAGCAAAGTAGGGAAAACAGAGGCAGACTATGCATGGTAGTGCGATTTCGAGCAAGTCCCGAGCATACGCTGCATCTGACCCGCTTCCCGAGGGCTTTGCTGTTTTAATTAGATTAATTAATTTGTTTAGTTAATTTATTTGATCTGTAATATTTAATTAGCTTGCGTAGTTAATTAATTTGTATATTCTTTTGGTCCCTCCGGGCGAGGGCAAATCTGTAATAAGCGTGTGTGAGTGGTGCGCATGTCTTCCAACCCCCACTTCTTTCTTCCCTTTTATTTACCCACTTACGATGGTAGATTAGGGCATATTTAAAATTAGCATACCTTATGCAATGCATGCGTGCATCCATGTATTTGTTTACACGCACCGGGCTCAGCGCATCATTCTAACTGCATATGTATTTTCAATTTCCAAATTGAATACATGTTAGTTGTAACATTTCACATGTCATCGTAGATTAGCCGAGCCTATCCTAATCACATTTTGCTTGTGTTGCATTAGCCACTTAACATGAACTAGGACATGCATGTTTGCTAACTAGTTTATTGTTTTGGCACGGAGTACGATGTAAGTATTTCGCTTTAGCATATCGCATGCGTGTGAATGTTGCCATGACAGTATGCTTACCATGTGGCTAAGTGCTTATATGAGATAAATTGTTTGAATGCCTGTGGGTGAAGGTTGGATTGTTTGAGTTGGAAAAACTCGTTGAAATCCGTGTTTTAGCCTACTTGCGAGTAGCAAATTCTAAAGCGCTTTTTCAAAACAAACGGATATGCAATGCTTGTTTCCAAATTAGGCAATCTAGTCTATACTTGTTTGCTGTGCGCATAACATAGTAATTCTAGGCTAATAACCGGAATAAGAACACATAACGTTTTCAAAATCGGATATCATGGTTAGTAGAGGCCGGTCTTCGGACCGGGCGAAAGGGGGTGCTCATAGCTGACCTTTCCCGATCGTACCCAAGCTCCCGAGCCAAGACAACTTTGGTGATGACGGACACATGGCCTTCGGCACCGAGTCAGGGTTTCCTAAATTTCCCATTTTTAAAAATATTTAGGTGGCAACTCTGTATCTGGCAAAGCAATCCATGTTTGGCACTTCTTTTCAAAATCTGTTTTTTCTCAAAACGATTTGCCAGAGTTGGACTCTTTGGTTCAGATTAAGAACCGCAACAAACAAAAAAAAAGGGGAGTCCGAACTGTAACCCGTTGAGGTCCCTCGCGGGCACGTTACAGAGTGGTTATCGTTTTTACCATCCCGAACGTGGATTAATAGAAAGTAGAGATGTTATTTTTCTTGAATCCAATGATCTTGTTACTCCAATTGAGCAAATTGAATTGCTCTCCGAGATATCTTTGGATTCTTCTCTTCCCTATTTTTCACAAGACCCACCAATTCTCACCAATTAACCTCATAGTGGGAAGAGGAAAAGAAAACAAAGTGACGTTTTCCCTAATTTAAATCCTGAGATAAGTGGGAGTAAGAGAGCAAGACGTCCATCTATGTTTTTGAAAGACCATTATGTTTTTCAAGTTGAAGCACTCAATAACTTGGTAGATGATCCTACTAGTTACAATGAAGCAATGAGTAGCAGTGACGCTGCACAATGGCTTGAGGCTATGAATGAACTTGACTCGATCAAGAAAAATGATGTTTGGGAATTAATTGATCTCCCAAATAAAAGAAAAGCCATTGGTTACAAGTGGGTTCTTAGAAAGAAATTCAATGTAGATGGGAGTTCAGAGAAATACAAGGCGAGGTTAGTAGCCGCGGGATTCACTCAACAACCTAGAGTAGACTTCGTAGATACGTATTCTCCTGTTGCAAAATTTGCCTCAATAAGGATTCTAATGGCAATCGTAACTAAGATAGATCTAGAATTGCATCAGTTAGATATTAAAACAACTTTTCTCAATGGACAATTAAAAGAGGAAATTTATATAATGCAACCTGATAGTTTTCAGATCCAAGGCAACAAGGATAAAATCTACAAGTTAAAGAAATCCCTGTATGGACTCAAACAATCTTCAAGACAATGGTACTTGAAATTCCACTAAGCCATTTTAGAAATGGGCTATGCTGTGAGTCCATTAGATCATTGTGTTTATATTTGGAAAAAATGATGACAAGTTAGCAATATTGTCTTTATATGTGAATGACATATTATTAGTAAGAAATTGTCTAGATATGATTATAAAAACTAAGGTAGCGTTTGGTAGAGTTTTCTAAACAGAGTTGTACTTTGAGTTTTGAGTTTTGAAATTATGATTTGAGTGTAGAAAATTTGTTTGGTTATGATTTTTGAATAGAGTGTTGAATTGAGTTTTGAGTTGAGTGTTGAATTGAGTTTTGAATGATGTGACATGTGAAATAAGAAAATTTGTTTGGTTATAAGTTTTGAAAAGAGTTTTCAAAACTTAATTCAAAAAGTTATAACTCATAATTAAACACACAACTCAAAACTCTATTGAAATTTTTAATCAACAGTCATAACCAAACTCTTTTTAAAATTCAATTAAAAAGAATTAATTATTAACAAAAAAAAAAAAAACACTGTTAACCAAACTCTTTTTAAAATTCAATTGAAAAAAATTAATGATTAACAAAAAATAGCAGTCATACCCAAATTTTTTTCAAATTCAACTCAAAAAATTAATTATTAACAAAAATTTTCAATAAAAAAATTTTGTATTGAAAATATTATAAACAAAATAATTTGAAGGTCACAATAAATATTCAATTACTGATCATACCGAACTTATGATTGTATATTTGGTTCGAATTATATTTTTTCCAATATTTTTCAGTTCAAATATTTTTATATTTTTAATAATTACTGTCACCAATCATTTACTAGTTATTATATTGTTATTTACAAATAAATGGCCACAAAATTTATCAATATTATATATATTGGGAGTCAAACAAAAATTAAAATATCGTTTGATTCATATCTACACAGTTTACCACACATAATGCAATATTATTGGAATGTTTTCATTGTTAAATTTCATCAGTTTTGTGGAAAATCTGTGAACCTGTACCATCCTCACCTTCATTATTGTGCCTCACCCGTGAACTTTTGTACCATCTATATTATTGTGCCTATTGATTGATGTGTTTGGCATTGAAATGACTAAATTTCCCGTGTTATGGAATGCTAAGTTGGTCTGTTAGTCAAAAATTAAAAGGGCAAAATCGTAATTTCACTCCTGTTCTGCAGAGCCTCTTTTGCAAAACCTCAGTTGGTCAGTTTCCGGAAGAAAAAAAAAAAAAAAAAAACCCAGCTACAGATCTTTTTGGCCATTTTTTGACTGAGGCTACAATGGCGTCATAGCCTGCCTTCCCAAACATGGCCTTTATATCAGTGAGCATATCCAACAACTTCATTGGTTCACAACTTTCATCAACTTCTTCACCATCTTCATTTACCTTCATTCTTCAAATAGTATCAATACAACCACCAGTAACCTGAAACATACAACCACCTCCTCCACCACATACCTTAATTAATTTCATAAATTTAGTCCATCACCTACCTCAATTAATTTCCCAAATTCAGTGTATATATTTACAAATCATATCGTGTAAAAGAAGAGAGGAAGACCTTTGAGAAGAGGTTCATAACACTAGAGCTTCACAATTTCAAAGCTGCACAAGCAGCAGCCGAAAAGTTCACCAAACCGGTTAACCAGGCGTCAACCGGAGGGTCAACCGGTTGCGCCTATTCCCAGCTTCCAACAAGACTCAACCCGATGCTGAGGTTTGGCTATCTTGTTGCTTACCTTTTGCACACCATTTCCTCACAGTAACAGCCAAAACCTTCCATACATTTTCTTTACCTTTTGTTATCCTTTTGCTTACCTTCATAAGTCATGCCAAGAACAAAAAGAGCCAGAGCAGAACATGGAGAAACCTCTAACCCTCTACCATGCCAATAACAGCAATAGCAGACTTATCCAACAATTGATTTTCTCACATACAATCATGAACAAGCTTATCCAAATTTTTTCAACCGACCAATTGTTACTGAGAGAAGGGTAAATCTATCCACGTCTTGTGTTTTTATTTTACCTTCACTTGAGCCCTACTGAGGGAGAAGTTGGAGACAATAGTCTTACATCTTATGTCAAAGGTAAAATAATCACACTGAACAGCCACACTTTGGCACAAATTATTGGAGTTGAGCTAGGGGATTTGCAAATTCATTTTCAGAGTGAGTTTGACCTGGTTAACATTGTTGGTGATATAAGTGAAGTTTATACTACAATTTGTGAGAACCGATTTACCACTAGTAATTTACAAGCAAGACATTTGAAACCCCACATTCGTATTCTCCATAGATGGATAGTCGAAAATGTCACTCCCAAAAAAGGATATTTTGATGTTGTTCCAATTTATAATGCTTATTTGTTATATTGTTTTGAAGTTAGACAAAAATTGGATTTATGCTACATAATACTGAAGGAAATGGTGGTTACAAATCTTGGTACTATCAATGGCCGGTTACTACCTTTTGGAGCTCTACTAACCAAAATTTTCAATGCTTGTCATGTCAGACTTGTAGGTGAAGCAGATATGAAAATCACTTCACCGATTTCAGATAACACATTGACCCAAGCTGGTGGCGCTGAAAACTTATTAGGATCTATTAATGTTGCAAATGCACCAATTGATGATGCTCCCGAAGACCCCAATGACAATGCCACGCCACAAAATGAACAACCTCAATACTAGACTGATTATTTGGTGATGGAACAAGAACAACACAATCAGCGTGATCAATGAGAACAACAAATGGCTAATCCGTTCAATGCATTGGGTAATCGGTTCGACACATGTGTTGCCACTCAGAAGTCACTAATTCAACAATTTGGTGAGTTTCATCTGGACACTAAAAGACGTAATGAAGTGACAAGCAACACATTGATCAGATTGACCATCGAGTCAGTCAGGTCTACCATCACTACTTCTCTCCACCTCCAACACCACCTGACAATGACGCTTGACTTGTTTGGATGTGCGATTAAATTGTTGACGCATTTTGTGGTTTATAGTTGTGTTGCAAATGTACTAATACTTTCTATTCTTATTTGTTTGTTTCTTTTTTTTTTTTCTAATTTTTTTGGTTCATGGATGTAAGCACCATTTGTTTTTATAATTTTTGTGGGTGTGTGTGTGTTTTTTTTTTTTTTGGTATAATTTACTGCTATGTGTTTTTTTTTTTTTTAAATGATGCACCTATCTGTTTCTTTCTTTTTTTCTTTTTCTTTTTGTAATTACTATCCATTGGGCTATGATGCATGGTGTAAGAGTATCATCTTCAAAACTGTATGATGCATTGGTGCAACTACAATTGTTTTTTTATTTGTGAAATGTCAAATATAAATGTTATTTTGTTATACTGATAACAAAAACATAAAAAGAAAGAAAAAACAGTTCTAATTAAATTTTGATAGTGTTATAATACATTATTAAAGATGAGTTAAAAAGAATTGTTGCCAAATTTTAAATTTGATAAGAAAGATAACATACTTTTGGTATTTTCTGTGAAAGGTAAAATTAATCCACCGTTACCAACTTTCAAGAAATGACAAAAGTATGTAAATTGAAGGACCACAATTTTATTTTTAAAAAAATGTTCTTTCTAGGTGAAAATTAAAATTGGATAACACTTTAAGAGTGTAAAGTGTAATTTATCTTTAAAAAAAATTAAGTCAAAAAATAGAATTAAAATAGATTGATGTTGTGGATCTATACATTTTTCACGCGTATGTAACCATTATGATTCTTCAACTTCGTATATATAAAAGTTCCATTTTATTTGTCCTAATTTGAAAAGAAAAAGGTTCAACAATTTCTTACTTTTTAAAAAAAAAAATTTGTAGTACTATTTAAAGTTCATCTCAAATTTAATTAAATGTTTTTTTTTTTTTTGACAATAGTATTACATTCATACAATCTCAACAGTCGTAACCAAACTCTTTTTAAAATTTAATTCAAAAAATTAATTATTAAGAAAAAAAAATACTATTAACCAAACTCTTTTTAAAATTTAATTGAAAAAATTAATTATTAACAAAAAATAACAATCATAACCAAACTTAATTATTTTTTTTTTACAATAGTATTACATTCATACAATTTCTGTACAGATTTTTTTTTCTTGAAATGTGTTCAAATTTAAGTAGTTCTTATAAAATAGGACAAAAAAAAAAATTCACAGCAATTTAATTCTGGAAAATATGAGCAAAATAATTTGAACACGTAACTATTTGAACCACACCACTATCGGAGACCAATATAATAACATTATTATTGTACTATAATGAGAAGTGACACACAGAAAATGGAGAATTTAAATTTTTTTTTTTAAAAAAAAAAACACTTTTAAAGAGTACGGTTCAAACTACAATTGCATTTTACACATTATAAATAAAAAGAAGAATGTAATAATATATACAATACTACCAAATTCACATTATTTCTTCACATCACAAATCTACCCATGGCCAACATGATTTTCCTACATAATAGTAGCAATTGTATCCTTTAAGTTCGATTGGTACATTAACCCATGTTGTGACATATCAACATAGTCATCTTAGATACCAACAAACCCGTGTACTACTGCTTCTGCCACCATTTCATTATTAGCTTCCATGAAGAATGGATCCATAGTTGCATGCAAATGGATCCAATTGTGCACTACACAACATGCAATCACGAGGGGTCCTTGTCGTGTAGACTTATAATTTGGCATGGACCGCAATATTGGAAATCGCTTATTCAGAACGTCAAATGTTCTTTCTATGACATTGCGTAACCATGAATATCGATGGTTAAACAATTCCTTGGGTCTAGAATAATGACGGCCATGAAACTCTTGCAAGTGATAGCGTTAAGAACGAAATGGGACAAGAAATACAAGCATGTTCGTAAACTCGGCACCCACTAAATAATACTTGCCTACATGTAAATAATGTTTGTAATGCTCTATCAAATACATGTACACAAATATCAAGAAAGTACAGTGTATTATTTGGTGACACTCACCATGGGGTAGGTGGGGGAAATGCAGATCAACTCTTGTAATTGAGTCAACTAAAATTGAGTTGTTGTGTGTAGAGACCCTAATTTTTGTAATTAACATTAAATCCCTAACCATGAGTTTATTTCAATAAAATCCTTGAATTTTTGCTTAATTGCTTTTTAAACCCTAGAATCGGGAAGCATCGCGGATTAACTCGAGTAAACCCTAATCGATCCCGTAGATTAATAATCACCTTTAAAACCCTATTATTAATTATTAGACCCTATAATTATAGATTAATCACTTTGAAATCCTAATTCCCGGTAATGCCGTTTTCGCTCGGTTTCTCGCCTTTCTTTGCACTTGAATTTAACGGGACCCAAATTTATTATTTTAACTATTTTCTAATGTTAGTATATTGTATACTAAATATCAAGGTTTCATAAATTTAGACTTGGTGCCTATATACTTCTATTTTATTTCATTCCAAACCTTAATTGTAATATTTTCTTAATTAATTTACTTATGCCTATTATTTTATATTATAAATACAAATATCTTATATATATATATATATATATTTCTTAGAGCCCAAGTAGTTGACCATGTGATGGATGAAAGGGCCTTGATGGCAACTTTGACAAATTACACTTATAAAACTTGGCCCCTAAGAAACCTCCCAATCCTTCTCTATATATATATGCACACTTCTCCCCCCTCATTTTACACATTTTCAGCCATGCACTAGAGGAGTGAGAGAGAGTGATCTTGGAAAAAAAAAGAGAGAGGGAGAGGGAGAGAGAGAGAGAGAGAGAGAGAGAGAGAGAGAGAAGAGAAGAAGAAAAAGAAGAATTGTGTTGAGTCTTGTACAACAAAGGTAAACCTACATCACCTCTTCTCTCAAGTTCTTTTACCACTTGTTTTTCCCCTCCTAATACATGCTCTTTATATATATATATATATATATATGTTGAAGTCTAAGCATACACTCTTGTATAAATGTGTATTAATCAAAAAATGGCATGCTTCTCTTTCTTTCCTAAATTTCTAGCAGCAAATCTTTTACCTCTCTTGAATTTATTTTCCTATCAAAACTCCATAAACTCGAAATCTATTTTTATGGTGTAATATTTGGTATGTCTGGAGTATGTAATAATTTTGGTAGGACCTAAGGATGTATTTTAACCTAAACAATTTTTCTAAGTTTGTTACTCACAGAACCAGAAAAACAATCAACTTTCTCTATTTTTATAACATTCCAGAAAAATAATCTTGAGTCCACTTTTATGTCAAAATCTTAATCTTGGTGTTATATTTTAACTAAAATTTGTTTGAACTCAAGAGAGTGAGGGGTTTGAGAGAAAAACAGATTTGCGTAACTGCCAACGAATCTGGACAGTTCTTAGTAATTCTGAATTATCTTAAAATCTAAAATACCTATCCTACTTTCGTAAATTGAGTTTGAAACTAGACTTATTTATCTACAAACTCACATGAGGCCAGGTACTTAGGGCCAATAAAAGTATTTTTTTCATAATTATTTTCAAACTAGTTCAAATCTGGAAATCTGGAAATTTGTGTTAATATGCTCTTATTTGGTTTGCAACTCTTATATTCTATGTTTCTTGAATGTTTTAGTCTCGATATGTAATCTATGATAAATTGTGAATTTGCTTTACCATGAATAAATTACTTGTTGTTTAGTTTGGATTCGTAATTATACTGACCATGCTTTGCTATAACTGAGAACATAATGCACTTAATAAAAGGGAAATCAAATGGGATGGTAATGGGTTGCGATCATTATATTAAATTTTATGAGATAATGAACGATGGATTCAAGAGTATGATATAGTGGAATGTGTTCCATTTTTGTGAAGTCTTGCGCAAGTGTGTTTTCGAACCCTAACATGGCACGGGAGGTATTCTGGCTGCTTAATGGAAATGGGAGGCATAAGGGTGGCAGTGAGGGTCTCACACAGGGAGAGTATTCCTGGAAGCCCGTTTCCTTGGAGCAGACTGTGATGTCACCACTTGGGTATGTAACCAAGGTGCGCAAGCATCATTGGTAATTGTGCGGTAAGCGACGCACTGGTGGTTATGCAGTAAGCAACGCATTGGTATTGTATTAACCAAGGGGGAGTCAGAATTGCCCGTGGCCAGTGTCAGTGGTTGGGTAGGAACGGCATTCCGCGGGGAGTTTCCTAGAACTAACTAAAATTGGCTATTATTCATGAGAACTGAAATTTAATTATAAGCTCTGCTTAATTATTGCTTTCATTGTATGTTATGATCGTGTCGTTATGTTACTTGTGTATTTGAAATGGGAAAAGGGTCGGGGTGTGTGTGTTTACTGGGCATTCCAAGCTCATGGCGTTTTATGCCAGGTGAAGGTGAGTTTACACCGAGAACGAAATCCCTAAAGGCTTTGAGGAACCATTGCTACCTTAGAGATTAGATTTTACAATTCCTGTATTTTGGATAATCTTTTTGTATCAAGGAACTGATCTGTATTTAAAGACTTGAAAAATTTTATCTGTAACTATTATTAATATTTTCTTTTAGTGTAATTATTTGTATTTTGTGCTTAAAAATGCTGTGTATCCGCTAGTTAAACCTCGGTGTATCGTTGTATTATATTATCAAAATTTGGGGCGTCACATTGTGGGCGCTTCCTTCCCATCCAGAATTGATAAATGTGAATAACATGTCGAAGTCGCAAGCTGCGAGTACATTTTGCGATACTGTGGCTTTGTGACCATGGAATGTATTATGTCTTGAGGCAAGGACCCACACATCCACCAATGTGCCATTGATAGCATCGACACAATCTTACTTGAAATATATTAGCTTGAATTAAACGTGAAACAAACCTAGATATTACTTTGAAAACATAACAAAAAAATTCCTTCGTTACTATTATTGCAAATTTATAGGACAAACATATAGTCATACCTTAAACTAGGAAAAAAACCTCATATCATTTAAAATTGTTGTCGGTATCTCGTCTTGGTTACGTGGTTTTATAACCGTTGATGCAAGCTTGCACAGTGTTGTAGACACCCCATTTTTGACTGACCTTAAGACTAAGACGTCATCGATTGAGCGCTCGGTGATTGTGCATGTTGTGCTTGTTTCGAGTTTCCGGAGTTTTGGCTGAGTGTCTTGCCTCCGGGCCTCTGAACTCTTTGTGTTTTGGCTCAGTTTGTGGACCAAGCCTTGTTGATCTTCCCTGGAAGGAGAAGGAGGTCTGTAGACCACCTTTTTGTGGTCGTAGACCACTTTTCGCTCTTGGAGACTAGTTTTCGGTTTCTGGAGTCTTCGGCCGCGCGCCTTGTCTCGGGACCGCTTAACGTTCTCCGTTTGGCTTGGTTTTTGAACCATGCCTTATTGACCTTGCCTAGAGGGACACTGTGGTCTGGGAGACCACTTTTTGTGGTCGTAGACCACTTTTCCCTCGTGGACCGCTTTTGGTGCCTGTAGACTAGTTTTCGAGGCTTCCGGCTGCGCGCCTCGCCCCCCGGACTCTTGCCTTGCATCCTTTTTGGTTTGTTTTTGGCACAAACCTTGTTTTCCTTGCTTGGAGGGTGGAATAAGGGTGGGAGACCAGTTTCTCTCCCCACTTTTCTTCCTCGCCAACCAGTTTTCTGGTCGGCCAACTGGTTTTCTTGGTCTTTGGACCACCAATAGTGGTCGGCCACCACACCATTGCCTTGCTTTCAGTGTGCAGACCACCTTTCCACCATGGCCGACCACTTGCCTCCCTGGCCGACCACTTTCATTGGTCGGCCGACCAGTGTAAGTAGTTGGCCGACCACTTCAAGTGGTTGGCAACTTTCCATCACCTTTTTGGAGATATTTTCTAGCCAGCTATAACAGCTAGAGGGCACAAAAACCATCTTCCATACGTGTATGGAGGGATGGCTTTAGACCTTAAGCTTGTTTAACAAGCTTGAACTTGGGTTCTCTATAAAAGAGAACCTCCCCCCTCTTGCCTTAGGTTCAGAAAAATCTTGCTTGAGCTATACATATCATCTATATCTATAATCCTCCATTCCTCTCTTGTTTTGTGCCTTAAAGTGCATTTTCATCACACTTTTGCACACAAACACACACTCAAACACCACCCTTTTGTTGCTGAGACCCTTTGAGGTTGGTTTTAGAGTTCTTGGACTGGTTTTGATCCAAAAAAGCTGCTAGAGTTGTTGCTCTAAAGTGGTTCTACAAGGGTGAGCTTCTAACCCTTAAAACCCTTGTTTTTGTTTAAGCTTTTGGCCCAACTTGCATGTTGTTTTAGGCCTAACTTTCTACTGAAAAAAGGTCTGATTTTTTATGCTTGAAATGTTTGTTTAAGCCCTTGTTGGTGTTGGGGTGGTCTACCCCCTCTTGTACCTTGTTTGGCCTTGTTTTTGTGCTATCCTTTTAAGCTATTGGGACCACCTCCTTTTGGCCTTCTCACCACTGAAACTCAGAGGAATTTCAGTGGTGGAAATGGTGTTTTGAGGTCCCAAATAGGAGAGGGTCATCCCTCTCCTTGTGTCTTGTATGCTTGCCTTATTTGCCTCATGTTTGAGCATGTTTGTTAAGCTTATGTTGGCTCCATATTAGCATGTATTTGGGGTCATTTTGACATGGCATACCACTGTTTTGATTTGGTTTTGTCACCTCATGCATGCTTTATACACTTGTAGTGTAAATTTTGCAAACTAGCTTTGTGTGCTTCATGAATTAGCATGTATTTCTAGCATGTTTTGAGTCCATCTCAGTAGGTTTTTGGTGTTGTTTTAACATGCCTTATATCTGTTTTGGGTTGGTTTGATGGCCCCATGCATGCTCCATGCACTTGTAGTGCATTTCCATTCACTAGCTTAATGTGTATCATGCTTTTGATCATCATTCTAGCATGCTTTTGGCTTAACCTAAGAAGCTTTTGTCCATGTTTTAGCATGCTTAAGCTCTAATTTCTGTTGTTTTGGTCATGCATGCATTGCTTTGTATAGCCATGGTTCAATCTTGCTCACTAGCTTTGTGTATTGAGTCCATTAACATGCATTACTTGGACTATTTTCATGATTTGGCATCATTTGAAATGTGATTTCAGTGCATGTAGTGTGGTCATATACTTGCATTTGTCACTCTTTCAATGCTTTGAGGGGTTGGTCCTTTATGCCCTAAACATGGGTCATTGCGTATGCCTTCATGCCTAAGCTTGCGAGCTATCATTTCAATGTGTTTTTGGAGTTATTTTTCCATGACATAACTCTGATTTTTGTTGGCGAAGCCATCTCATTCTTGGTCTTGGTAGGTGTAGTGTAATCCTCCCTTTTGGCCTTGCATATTCCATGCTTCATGCCCTCCATGCTAGCTTATTTTGGCTTCCTTCCATACATATTTTAGCATCATTTTGACATGTTCTAGGACTGTTTTAGGTTGTATTTTTCATATGTTTCATGTTTTGCATAGTTGTAGTACAAATGCCTATGCTAGCTTCAAGCTTTGAGCACCATAGCATGCTTCATTTATATCATGTACATGATTTGGCATCATTTCACATGACATTT